>VYXC01002067.1:0-67340 GCA_013397175.1 Platysteira castanea
GTGTGTGTGCGTGTGCGCGCAGGGATGTGCGTGCGTGTGCAGCGGTGTGTGTGCAAGGGATGTGCGTGTGCAGCGGTGTGTGCCTATATGCAGATGTGCGTGCAGGGGGGGTGTGCAGCGGTGTGTGTGTACAGATGCGTGCGTGCAGCGGGAGGAGTGCGTGCAGATGTGTGTGCGTGCAGATGTGTGTGTGCAGCTGCAGGGGCACATGTGCAGGTGTGTGCACATGTGTGCAGGAGCAGCCATGCCCGTGCCCAGGTGTGTGGACGCAGCGGGATGCTGGTGTCTGTGGGGCCTGGAGCTGGGTGGTGTGGGCATGGCGGGGTCCGTGGTGCGTGTGTGGGAATGCAGAAGTGCACAGCAGTGCACAGTGTGTGCAGGGGGATGCAGGCGTGCACAGGGGTGCGCAGTGTGTACAGCATTGCACGTGGGGATGCGTGAGTGCTCAGGTGTGCGCACATGGATGCTCTGTGGGGATGCATGCTTGCAAAGGTGTGTGCATGCCCACTTGCACGGGATGGGGTGTGCACCACAGGTCATGTGCACATGGGGGTGTATGTGTGTAGGTGCAGGTGCTGCTCAAAACCCTGGTCAGGCCAGGTTTTCCCCCAAACCTGTGATGTTTCTGCTCCCCTCCCCAGGGAATCATCACCAGGGCTGGGGGAATGAGCTGGGGTACTGATGTCTGTTCTGGGCTATTCCTGGCTTACTACTAAGTTACTGTTCGCTTCCTGTGAGGCTACTGCTAGGATGCTGCTGGGATATTCTCAGTAATCTCCTGAGGGAGTAGTGNCATGTGCAGGTGTGTGTATGTGCAGGTACACGTGCACATGTGCAGGTGTGTGCACATGTGTGCAGGAGCAGCCATGCCCGTGCCCAGGTGTGTGGACGCAGCGGGATGCTGGTGTCTGTGGGGCCTGGAGCTGGGTGGTGTGGGCATGGCGGGGTCCGTGGTGCGTGTGTGGGAATGCAGAAGTGCACAGCAGTGCACAGTGTGTGCAGGGGGATGCAGGCGTGCACAGGGGTGCGCAGTGTGTACAGCATTGCACGTGGGGATGCGTGAGTGCTCAGGTGTGCGCACATGGATGCTCTGTGGGGATGCATGCTTGCAAAGGTGTGTGCATGCCCACTTGCACGGGATGGGGTGTGCACCACAGGTCATGTGCACATGGGGGTGTATGTGTGTAGGTGCAGGTGCTGCTCAAAACCCTGGTCAGGCCAGGTTTTCCCCCAAACCTGTGATGTTTCTGCTCCCCTCCCCAGGGAAGCATCACCAGGGCTGGGGGAATGAGCTGGGGTACTGATGTCTGTTCTGGGCTATTCCTGGCTTACTACTAAGTTACTGTTCGCTTCCTGTGAGGCTACTGCTAGGATGCTGCTGGGATATTCTCAGTAATCTCCTGAGGGAGTAGTGAAATCTATCAAGACACAGCTGAGATGCTCTCAGGATACTGTTGGGATGCTACTGAGATGCTACCATGAGTTTACTAGAATGTGGACAGGCTACTCTGCAGACAGTAGTAAGGCACTTTCAGAGTGCCACTAAGGTGCTCTTGGGATGCTATGTGGATGCTGCAAGAACTCCACTAAGGTACTATCAGGCTGCTACTAAGATATTTCCAGATCTGATACTGAGGTTCTTCTATGGAAGTACCACTGGAGCAGCTCACACACAATCCAGTTCCTCTCAAGATATGTTCAAGTTGCTTTCAGCATAGTTAGGTGGCAGTAAGATAATATCTGGATATTACTTTGCACTACCAAAGTGCCACCAACACTCTATGAAGATAATAGCTGTGTACCATTGCACTGCTTAGGATCCTATCAGGACACTCGTTATATACTACTGAGATACTATCAGGGCACCAGGATGCTTTTGGGATGCTCCTGATGTGGTATCAGGGTATTCCTACCTGTGTAGGACTACGATACTTTCTCTTCTGAGCTGCTCAGTGGCTGCTATGAGGATACTGTCAGCACACTACTGGTACTTGCAGGCCACTTGCTTAGTGGTGATACAGTATAAGGATAGGACTACGATACTTTCTCTTCAGGGAAATAGATAGTGGCATGATGTTTTGGACGTACTGTCAGGGTAGCACTAAGCTACCTGGACCACTGTCAGCCCTGTGTTGCTACTAGTAAATTACTGCTGGAATAGTGCCACAGTATCAGAATACTTCTTAAGAAAGTAGTACATCCTGATGGGATTATTCTGGGATACTACAGAGATGCTCTTGGTTGTGTAATAGCCCTAGCAGTAGGGCTTCAGTCAGCATGGCAGCAGCAAAGGGAATGGGGAGCTGGGTGTTGTAACCTGTTAGTAGCCTGGTGCCTCACGGGCAGCCTCTCCCTGCAGCTAAGGTGGCACATCGGTGTTGAGGAGGATGGAGGCGCCCCTGGTTAGTCTGGAGGAGGAGTTCGAGGAGGGGCCTGGGGACGATGGGGGGACCCTGCAGCGCCCTGCGGACCCAGCGCTGGCCGAGCTGGAGAGCTTCTCTGCCGAGATGATGAGCTTCAAGTCGATGGAGGACCTGGTGCAGGAGTTCGATGAGAAGCTCACCGTGTGCTTCCGCAACTACGACGCTGCCACCGAGGGCCTGGCCCCCGTGCGGGGGCGGCTCCAGGCACAGGAGGAGGAGGAGCGCCTGCAGGATGAGGAGTGAGTAAGGCCCCCCTGCTTCTGGGGCCACGTGCCTCTTCACACCCCTGAAACCCCCCACGGTGCAGGCTAACTCCCAGCATTGCAGCGTGGTCATGCTTAGTGTCAGGAGTAGCACTGTAGTATCCTGTGAGTAAGGACTACCTGTGAGTAAGGGTTTGCATGCCACCTTGTCTGCTAGCAAGGTACAGCCCACGTGCATCTCAGCCCCTTGCATCACAGCACGGTCCTGCAGCAGCGTGGAATAGCTGTGTGGTATCCTTTGAGTAGCTGTGTAGGATCCTATAAGTAGGCCAGCCTTGGGGCTGCCTGTGTCCTTTCATGGTCATGAAACACCCCCCTTGCCCACAGCGTGCAGTCCAGCTCACCTGTTACAACGTGATCCTGTAGCACTTCAGAGTAGGGGTGTAGTATCTTACAACTGACACCCCTCTGGGGCCCTTTGCACCTCCTTCACGCTTCTAAGCTCACATCACGTGCAAATCAGCACCTGGGCTGTGGTGTGATCATCCAGCACCTTGGAGCAGCTGTGTAGGATCCTTGGAGTAGCTGTGTGAGCTCCCCGGAGTAGCATCCTATGAGGAGGAAGACCAGCGTGTCCCAAGCCACATTGCAGGGGGCCACAGCTGTGTCTGTGCAAGGAAAGCCCCAGGGGTTGAGCATAAACCCTGAGTAGAGTGTGAGTAGAGTTTAGCCACCCCCTCTGTACCATGCTAGGGGATGGCCAAATTCCCTAGGGTCAAATTCCTCCCAATTGTTTTTGTGCCTTTTGTGTTAAATTCCACAGTTTTATTAAAAACCTTGTTTTGTTACAAAGTGCCATTTTTTCATGCAAATCCTTGGGCTTTTTCCTCATGATGATTCTACACTATCACATTTCTAGTGGGTTTTTCGGGTGTTTAATTGGGATCATTCCCCAGGCTGAAATTACTAATCCTTATTCTCACCAAGCAAAGGGGTTGCTTTCAACCCCAAAAGCCCCAAATCTGTTGGTTTTGTTGCTTTGTGTTTGGGTTTTTTTCCCCCGAAACCCACTGAGGCTGAATTGATTTTTGCAATTGGCCGAATTCATGGTTTTTCAGAGCAAAACGCAGCTTGGCTGCGCGCCGGGGCTGCCGCGCTGTCGCCGCTTTGTGCCACTTATTGTGTCTTTTTTGGGTCACTTTGGGCAAAACAGGGCTTTTTTTTTTTGTTCTTCCTTGAATGAGCCCTGTGTGCAGGGTGGGGGAGGGGCCACGGCCTTACGGGCACTGGATTTCCAGAGCTATTAACCATTTCTTGCCATAATTAACTCAGAAATCTGCTGCTCTTGGCCTCCCCCTGTGGGGTGCTGGTCCTTTAAGAGCAGAGAAAAAAAAAAGCTAATTTGGGGAGGGGGGTGGATAATCACTAATTTGCTGTGCTTTGTTAAAAAACAGGAATATAGGGGTTTGCCATCCACATTTTTGTATGTTAATTTGTGAAATCTGTTATTTCAAGGGGAATTCAGCCCTGATGAGGAGGGAAATATGATAAATCCCAAAAATGAGCAGTTTTGGGGTTGGAAAGTGGGCAAAAGGTTTTGGGGTGATCTTCAGGATTAGGATGTGGCACTGTGTTGGACTGAACCCACCATTTCCAGTGGGAAAATGGGTGGGTTTGCCTGAGTTGGGGAGAAAATCTCTAATCTCTTTCTGTGCCTTTCCCCCCATTTTTGACCTTTTCGCACATTTTTGGCTTTTTTCTCAATGTTGCCACTTTTCAGCTCTTTTTTCCCATTTTCTGTCTTTCTCTTCCATTTCTTCCCTATTCTCTACTTTCCCTGCCTTTTTCCCCATTTTTCCCCCTCATTGTCCTTTTTCTTCCTTACATTTTCTCTTTTTCCTCATTTCCCTTTTCTCCTGATTTTCCCTTTTTCCCTCTTATGGCCCTTTTCCTCCTTTTCTTATTCCCTATTTTCTCCTCTTTCCCTTTCTTCCCCCTTTTTTCCTCTTTTTCCATTTCCCACCATTTTCCTTCTCAGTGACTGGAACATGACAGGGTGACATTTTGGAGCTTTGCGACCTTTAGGGGCATTTAGGGATATTCCAGAAGACATTTTGGGAACATTTTGGAGTGTTCCAGGGCAGCATTTTGAGGTGTTTTGGGGCCTTTCAGAGAGTTGGGCCTTTAAGATAATGATTTGGGCCGCTTCAAGGCATCATGGTGATGTTTGTGAGTGGCATTTGGGGACATCTAGAGACATTTTGGGACATTGCTGTGGCCTTTTGGGGCAGTTTTGATAGCAGCATTTCAAAATGACATTTAGGGGGCATCTCAGGTGCTGAGGCAGCGTTTTTGGGTACTTTGGGGTATTTCAGGACAGTATTTCATGATGCTGTTTTGAGAACCTTTGGGGTCTTCTAGAACAGCATTTGGAGTTTTCTAGGATATCATTTAGGGTGTTTTGGGATGTTTCAGGCATCTCAGAGGTGTTGATTTTTGGAGGCCATTTCAGGTTGTTTTCTGGGCTGCATTTTGGGATGTTTTGAGGCATCTTTGCATGCCAGTTTTGGGATGGCTCTCTGAGATGCAACATTTTGGGATCAGCGCTCACCACCCGCCTCCCTGCAGGGTCTGGGATGCTCTCACTGATGGCTTTGCCCCCCGGAACTCCCCCCGGCCGTGGCTGCTCCCCGGGACTGAGGCCCTCGATGGCACCGACCCCCAGGTAGGGCTCTGGCCCCCATTAGCCCCACAAACCCCCCTGTCCCCACATGATCTCCAATGCTTGACAGCTGCCAGTCAGCCCCAAGGCTCAGCGACCATCATGGCACTGCAAACTAACCAGAAATGGCAGTTCTGGGTGCTGCAGCACCAGTGCAGTGAGAGCCCACATTTCAATGTGAAATCACACTGAAACGGGCAAGATTGTTTGGTTTGACAATCTTGTCTTTGCCCGCATGTCAGGGGTGGGTGAGGTGGGTGTTTCTGGGGGTAGAAAGTGTGGTTTTGTTTGTAGTGAGTTTGTGCTGTCAATAACTGCTTTTGGGGTTGTAAAAATGTCCCAATATCCACGGAATTCAACCCATTTGGATGTAACGGCCTGTTGCTAAAGGGGGAAGAGAAGATAACTTTCTTGGGTTATTTTCTGCTAAAAAGCTGGAAAAGATAGTGAAAGGTGGTAAAAAAGAAGATGCCTCTTTGTCCAGCGTCTCCATCCAGCATCTCCATCCAGCCCTTCCCTGTTGGTGTTCCCCTCTTCCATGTCCCCATCTCATGTCCCCACCCAGTGTCTCCATCAGGCCTCTCCCATTCAGCTTCACAGCCCTCCTCTCCCCATCCAACATCCCCTGTATCTCCACCAAGTGTATCCAACACCTCCATCCAACAGACCTGGACTTCTCCCTGTCTTCTTCCTAGCCCCTGTCTCCATTCAACAACTCTCCATCCAGTAGCTCCCTATCCAACATCTCTACCCATCTTCTGGCAACCTCCCCCTCCTGTGCTTCCCTGTTCATTGTCTCTGTCTCCAGTGTCTCTATCCAGTGTTCCTGTCCAAAGCCCCATCCAACATCCCCATCCAATGCTTCCCCATCCAGCATCTCCATGAAGTGCCTTCTATCCAACGTCCCCATCCAGTGTGTCCCCGTGCCACCCCCCTGCAGCGTGTCCCCCTGAGCCAGGCTTCCCTGGTGGCTCTCCCCGGGCCAGGGCCAGGGCTGTGTCTGTGTCCATGCTGGGGCCATGGCCACATCAGGCCGGGCCTGTGGTGCCACCAAGGCTGCCCAGCCTGTGTCTCCTGCAGCTCGGCGGGAAGGAGGAGGAGGAGGAAGAGGAGGAGGAGCTCACTGAGAGGAGTGAGCAGGACTCTGGAATCAACGAGGAGCCGCTGCTGACAGCTGAGCAGGTACCCCTGGCCCCACAGGCATCTGGACCCCTGCATGTCCTCCAAAAGCCGTGCTTGGCCACCTTGGCCCCATGACCACGAGCTGAAAGCACAAGAAAAAGCCAAATCCCATCATCCTGGGATGTGGTATGCAGGACCTGGAATGTGGATGTAGACAGAAGTGTAGGTTGTGGGTGCCAATGTGGGATTTGGGGAAATCCTACGTGGGAACGTGAGGTGCGGATGCTGCTGAACAAAATGGGTTTCACAGGGGAAAAGATAAAAGTGTAGGGGGCAGAGGTGGGGTGCAGCTACAGGAGGCTGGTATGGAGGCAAACGTGGGGTGCAGGATGCAGGTGCCAGATGCAGGGTGCAGATGCGGGGTGCAGGATGCAGGGTACAAGTGTGGGATGCAGGGTGCAGATGCGGGGTGCAGGATGCAGGGTACAAGTGTGGGATGCAGGGTGCAGATGTGGGGAGGGGGATGTGGAGGCAGCTGCAGGGTGTGGGTGCAGGATAGAGAATGCTGGTGCAAGTACAGGATCCAGGATGCAGGAGGAGGGTGCAGAGAGCAGGATGCAGGCAGGTGCAGGATGCAGATTTAGATGTGGGTACAGGTCCTAAATGTCCATGCAGTGTGGGATTTGGATGTAGATGAGAATGTGGGATGCAGATGCAGGATGCAAAAAGAGGACCCGAGGCACAGATGGATATAAATGCAGGTGCGGGTACAGGATGAAGGGAGCAGAATGCAGATGCAGGATGAAGGGGAAGGATGGAGAATGCAGGTGCAGGATGCAGAATGCTAATAAGGGAGGGAGGGAGGTTGCAGGTGTGGGTGCAGGACACGAGTGCAGGGAGCAGGTGCAGGTGAAGGACAGTTGCAGGTGTGGGTGCAGGACGTGTGGGGTGCAGGGCGGGGGTAGGATGCAGGTGCACATGGAGGATACTGATGCCCTGCAGGTCATCGAGGAGCTGGAGGAGCTCATGCAGAGTTCACCTGACCCTGAGGCTGACCCCGAGGGTGAGGAGGAAGAGGAGGAGGAGGAGGAAGAGGAAGAGGAGGAAGAAACCAAGGCTGATGCTGAAGGCAAAGGTGGTGGCGGGGGCACGGAGCCCATCGTGCTGCGGGAGCTGCATGCTTTCTCCCCTGCCTTCAACAACAACTGCTCCCACGAAGGTACGGCCAGCAAAGCCCAGGCCAGTCACTTTTTGGGGACAATTCCAACCAAATTGGACAACTAAGTCTCTCCAGGCCTCAGTGCTGGCTTGCTCTGGGACTTGGCCAGAAGGGCTCTTGGCAAAAACTGTGAAGAACACAGGGATCTGGCTTTTGGTATGGAAAGGCACGTGGGGTTCGCCAGGAGCCTTTGTGTTCTGCATGGGGTGCACCATGCACACGAGATTTGTCACTAGTGGCATGGGGTGTGTCACCAGTAAGCCCAGGCACGTCACTAATTGCTCTGCTCTTTATCACACTGTGCAGGTTACTAATCTCACCACGCCACTAATCGCACCGTGCCTGTCACTAATTGCACCATGCATGTCAATAACTGCACCGTACATGTCACAAGTCACACCATACATGTCACTAATCACACCCTGCTTGTCACTAATTGCACTGTGAATATCACTGAGTGCACCTTGCATGTCACTAATCATGCCAGGAAGTTCCGTAATTGCTCTGGGCACGTTGTTTATGGCGCTGAGCATATCAGTAATTGCACGATGGGTTTATCTCTTGATGTCTCAGAAAATGCAGAGCACATCTCGCTCAGCACGAGATGCACTGTAATGGTTGCAGTGTGAGTTTCACTGACTGCACTGGGGGTGTCACTGATGGCACCAGGCATTTCCCTCGTTTCCCCATGCATGGCACTGGCTGCACCGAGTCCAGAGGAGGCCACAGAGATGCTCCAAAGGCTGGAGCACCTCTGCTGTGGTGACAGGCCGAGAGAGCTGGGGGTGCTCACCTGGAGAAGAGAAGGCTCCAGGGAGAGCTCAGAGCCCCTTCCAGGGCCTAAAGGGGCTCCAGGGGAGTTGGAGGGGGACTTTGGACAAGGGCCTGGAGGGACAGAACAAGGAGGAATGGTTTCCCACTGCCAGAGGCCAGGGATGGATGGGATATTGGGAAGAAACTTCCTTGTGAGGGTGGGGAGGCCCTGGCACAAGATTTCCAGAGCAGCTGTGGCTGCCCCTGGATCTCAGGAAGTGTCCCAGGCCAGGCTGGATGGGGCTTGAAGCCACCTGGGACAGTGGAAGGGGTCGTTGCCCATGGCAGGGAGGTGGAACGAGATGGGCTTTAGGGTCCCTTCCAACGTGCCCTATTCTGGCATGTCCCCCCGGCCCGTCTCTCACCCGCCGCGGCGCAGGGCTGGGGCAGCTGTCGGCGCGGGAGCTGCTGGCGGCCGCGGGCCGGGCGGAGGCGCAGAGCCGGGCGCTGTCGGCGGAGCTGGTGGCGCAGCTGGCGCGAAGGGACGAGCTGGCCTTCGAGAAGGAGGTGAAGACGGCGTTCATCGGGGCGCTGCTGGCCGTGCAGGGGGAGCAGCGCGAGCAGCGAGAGGCCGCCCGGCGCCGCCGCAGGGACAAGGGGCTGAGCCTGCAAGGGGCGCGCTCCGAGCGCGGCAGCCACATGCCCCGCAAGGTGGGGACCTGGTGGCCACGGGGACACGAGTGGGGGCGTCTCGGGAGGGCAAGGAGGAAACGGGGCACGGGGGATGTGGGGGCAAGGGGATGAGGGTTGAGATGAGATGGGGTGGGAATAGTGACAGGGTGGGGAGGACACTGGACAGGGGTCGTGGAGCAGGGACACGGGNCGCGAGCAGCGAGAGGCCGCCCGGCGCCGCCGCAGGGACAAGGGGCTGAGCCTGCAAGGGGCGCGCTCCGAGCGCGGCAGCCACATGCCCCGCAAGGTGGGGACCTGGTGGCCACGGGGACACGAGTGGGGGCGTCTCGGGAGGGCAAGGAGGAAACGGGGCACGGGGGATGTGGGGGCAAGGGGATGAGGGTTGAGATGAGATGGGGTGGGAATAGTGACAGGGTGGGGAGGACACTGGACAGGGGTCGTGGAGCAGGGACACGGGGGATGTGGGACAGGTGACTTGGAGCAGGGCGATAAAGAGAAATGGGATGGGGGTATGGAGTGGCGTGATGGGAGGGATATGGAGTGGCAGGGTGTGGATGTGGAAGTCGGGGAGCTGTGGGCGACGTTGGTGCCAGAGGAGGTGCCACGGGAGACGTCGCTGTCCCTGGGAGGTGACAGGGTGACACGTGTCCCCCCAGCGCTTCAGCATGGAGGGCATCTCCAGCATCCTGCACTCCGGCCTGCGCCAGACTTTTGGTCCTACCACCAACGAGAAGCAGGTGCCCTTTTTCCCAAAAAAATTGCTCAAATCTGTGTCTTTTCACTCCTCCTCCCTGCACTCCCCATTCCCCTGCATGCCCCAAGCCCCTTTAAAAATGTTTTTTAGAGTTACAACACTGCTCTATCCCCTACACTCTGCTAATCCCTCTTGGAAAAATTACCTGTTTTCACCCCAAAAAGTCCTCCCTGAGGAGGGATGGATATGAGTGGAGTTTGCAGCATCCAGTTGGTTCAGTACTCCCCCAAATATCTGCAAATTAAATGCAATTGCAGGAATTTTGCAGAAATACTCTATTTTTGCACAAATTTGGGGTGATGTGTCTCAAGGCAATGCAAAAGCAAGGCATCTGGGTGGTTTTTTGGGGTGGCTTTTGTTTTGGCAGTACCTGAACACGGTGATTCCTTACGAGAAGAAGGGCTCACCACCCTCTGTTGAGGACCTGCAGATGCTCACCAACAGTGAGTATTCATTCAGGCTGCTGTTTTGGGTCAGCATCAGATGTTTGGGGGACACAAAGGCACATTTTGCTTTGCTTCAGCGGCTGCAATTTGGGGTATCATTGCAGCACAGCCAGTTCGGGGGATTTTTGGCATCATTGCAGCATGGGCAATTTGAGGTGCTGCCACCCACATTGCATCATCATTGCAACAAACCCACTTGGTGGGGAAGACCCCTGGTTTGCATCCCTGCAGCACAGTTGGTTTGCAGCCAACACTTCCCCCCACTTTATTCTCTTTTATAACTGTTGATTTGGGGGTAAATCACCCATTCTGCATTGCCACGGATCAGCTAATTGGGGATGAAAGTCCTTTTTCTTTGGATGTTCCCAGGCCTGCTGCATAAATTGTATGGGGAAATTGTACGGCAGCTGTGGGGCTGGTTTGGGGGGAAAAGGGGCATTTGGGGGGCAGCAGGGCCAGGCTCACAGCTTCGTTCCCCCTCACAGTCCTGTTTGCCATGAAGGAAGGGAATGAGAAGGTGCCCACTCTGCTCACGGATTACATCCTCAAAGGTACCTGCTCCCCTCCTGCCTGCCCCGTGCACCCCTCGTGTGTCCTCCACGCAGCTCCCCTGCAGCTCTCGTGCCTCCACCACAGATCCCTTCTGCATCCTCCTGCCTCTCCCCTGCATCCTCTGTGCGTCCCTTGCCCATCCCTCTTGCAACCTCACTCGTCCCTTTTGCATCTCCTGTGCACCCTCCGTGCGTCCTCAGAGAATCCTGGACACATCCTGTGTCACTCCTCCTGCATCCCTCATGCATCTCCAGTGCATCCTTTGTGCACCACACACCGTTCAGGAATCCCAGATGCATCTCCTGCATATCCCTCAGGCATTCTTTGTACAGGTCTCCTGTCCTGCCACGCCTCTGGAGGTCCCTGCTCAGCTCCCCGCCCCATCCTGGGGCCCATCTGTTTCATCCACACAGCCTCCTCACCCTCCGTGCACCATCTCTCACCCCCCACACCCCATCAGGCACCCCTTCCCTGCCTCCCTTGGTCATCCCCATCCATCTTCCCTGCATCTCCTGGGCATCCTTGTGCATCCCTGTGCATCTCCCACACCTCTCGTCCATCTCTTGTGCATCCTCCTGAGTCCTCACGTGTCCTTCACGCTCTTTCCGTGCACTGTTGTGTGCGTTCCTTGTGCATCCCTTCCATGTTCCTCCTGCACCCTGTGTGCAGCCTCCTGCAGCACTTGTGTGCTTGTGCATCCTTCTGTGCCCAGGTGCCTCGTTCACACTCGTGCAGCCTTTCTGTCCCTGAACCCTTGTGCACGTGGAGCACACTCGTGCATCCTTGTGCACGCCCGGCTGTCCCTGTGCACACTCGTGTGCCCTTACACAACCCTTGGGGACCCTTGGGCACCACTGTCCATCCATGTGCAGCCCAGAGCTGGCCTGTGTGTCACCGTGCACCCTCGTGCAGCATTTATGTGCATTCTTGTGCCTTCTCGGGCACACTTGTGCATCTTCCTGCATCCCTGTGCATCCCTGTGCATCCTCCTGCATCCCTGTGCATCCTCCTGCATCCCTGTGCATCCCTGTGCATCCTCATGGATCACAGTGCATCCTCCTGCATCCTTGTGCATCCTCCTGGATCACAGTGCATCCTCCTGCATCCTTGTGCATCCTCATGGATCATAGTGCATCCTCCTGCATCCTTGTATATCCCTGTGCATCCTCATGGATCATAGTGCATCCTCCTGCATCCTTGTGCATTCCTGTGCATCCTCCTGCATCCTCGTGCATCCTTGTGCATCCTCCTGGATCACAGTGCATCCTCCTGCATCCTTGTGCATCCTCGTGCATCCTTGTGCATCCTCCTGCATCCTTGTGCATCCCTGTGCATCCTCATGGATCACAGTGCATTCTCCTGCATCCCAGTGCATCCTCCTGCATCCCTGTGCATCCTCATGGATCACAGTGCATCCTCCTGCATCTTTGTACATCCTAGTGCATCCTCCTGCATCCCAGTGCATCCTGATGCTTCCCCAGTACATCCCCACACACATTTGTGCATCCCTGTGCATCCCTGCCCACGCTCGTGCCTCACTGTGGCATCAGTGCCCCCAGGCCTCTCTCTCTCTCTCTCTCTCTCTCTTCGCAGTGCTCTGCCCGACCTGACGCGGTGCTGCCCCCACACTCCCGCCCCGGCGCCTCCAAAATGGGGCCAAACCCGAGGAAAAAGGGTCACCCACCCGTGGCTGCCCCACCCTGCACTTCCCCCTTTGCACAGCTGGGAATAAAGAATTCCTTACATTAATTAGGCAACTGGTGTCCAGTGTCTGTGTCCCTCCCTGCTCGAGGTGGTGCTTTGCAGCTTTTTGATGGGAAAATGCCATTTTTAAGCAAAAAATCCCAACACAGACTTACTGCAGTGCTCACGAATATTCTGGGATCTATAAAAAACACAAACTTCTGGCAAACAAGCTGCTGGGTGCTCAGAGGCAGCTGCAGATGCCACCATCGGAGGGGTAAAATTCAGATGTAAATTCTATTCTCAGGGATTTTTCCCATTTTTTCACTCTTCTAGGGCATGATTTTCTGCTAAAAATTGTGCAATCACCTTTTTCCCCCCAGAAAATCAACCCATTATCAAGGAATGGCTTATTCAGGTACAGGAGGGCTTCCATCACTTTCGTTTGGGGAAGAATTGCTCTGCTTTGGGGTTTGTCACTCATTTTGGGGAAGAGTGCCTAATTTGGGGGTTGTTGCTTGTTTTTGGAGAGTGTTATCCATTTTGGGGCAAATTCAGTCATTTTGGTGGAAGTTACTTATTTTGAGGAGAGTCACATTTCCAGAAGAACACCAGTTGGGGACAGCATCCTTTTGGGGGCATGTCACTCCTTTTGGGGGAGAATTTTTGGAAAATACAACTAATTTTGGGGTGAGCACCCATTTTGGGGGAGAATCACTCATTTCAAGGAGAGATTAGCCCCTTTTGGGTCCTCATTTGATTCTGAGGAGCATCCCTCATTTCTGGAGACCCTAACTCATTTTGGGGGGAGCATCACCCATTTTGGGGTTGTGTGTAACACTCTGGGGAAGCATCACTCATCTGGGGGGAGAATCACTCGTTTTTGGAGAGCACAGCTCTGGGTGCACATCACTGGTTTGGGAGTGCATCCTTCATTTGCATCCTACTGGAGCTTATTTGAGGGGGAACATTTTCATTTTTGATGGACTGTCAGTTTTGGAAGTATAAATCCAATTTTCTCCACATCACTTAATTACCAGTTTGGGCCCATTCACTCATTTTGGGGGTAAATCACCTATTTGAAGGGAGTTTTGCCCATTTTGGGGGGTTATTCCTGCATTTTGGGTCTTCTCCACTCAAAGGAAGAAGCTGCCAAGAAAATACAGGTGCGACCCCTCATCTTGTAGCACTTTATAATAAATGGCCAGGAATTAATACTAAATTACAATGAATTCTTTATGAAATTACAGATTACATTCACGCCAGATCAGTATCCAAAAATAGGCATTTCTGCCCATTGCATCACTTGAGTTTTTTATCCCAGCTCTTGTTTGGATTCTTTTATCAAATTCAAGAGCCAGGAAAAAAAAAAGGACAATATGGGCAAAAAGCCACCAAGAAAATTATCCTTCTCCTAGAATCTCACATTTAGAGCAGGAACCTGCTGAAGACAATTCCTTTATTTTTGCCCTGGTTTGCTTTTGCATTTCCTCCCATGCCACATTTTAAGGCGAAATACACCCTTTTGCTAGCATTTAAAATAAAAAAGCCCAAAATACAGGGTTTTTTGGCAGTTGCCCTCCCTTTTCCCATGTGGAGGGACAATACCAGGGAGAAATCATCTTTCAAGCAACAATACTGAGTTTCCTTCCACCCAGGCGAGTCTTGGGGATCGCCATTCAATCTTGGGTGAAATCTTGCATTTTTTAAACCGATTTTTTCCCCATTTTTAACTCACTCTGTGCCAAAATGCCTTGGAAAAGTTTTACTCTCGGCAGCCTTTGCCCCAACTCTGTGTCCAGTCTCGGCCCTTAAGGACAAGAATGGGGTGAGTTGGTTTTTTTCCAGATTCAGCAGAGGTTTTAGCACATAAATTAAAGGATTTGGAGGAATTTCCTCCCTTTTCCAGAAAGTTGTGTCCAGAGTCACCGAACAGCCGCAGCATCGGGGCCAAAGGTGGGAGGGTTGGGCAATCCCATGAGTCGAGCACCAAACCCTCTCAGATATAGCAGAATTTGCACTCGCTGATTATTTTTCTCCCCCTCCTTGCCAGTATCTATGCCTGTGAATGACCTTTCTGGGGGAAAAATCCAAAAAGCATCAAGTCCTGGGGTTGGTTTGGCTTTTCTTTGCACCAAGAACTCCAAGGGACAGACGCAGTGGCCCAGGGTGCAAACCCGCCTTTGCCCAACAGCATCCGAGCGTCACGTGGGGAAAGCAACTTTCCCTAAAAATGCTTTTGCTTACCAAAAAATGAAGGGAAAAAGAAAAATAAAACCTGAAATAAAAGATAATTCTGGCCACAATATGTGCCTTGTAAACGTGTGTCCTTCACTGCCGTGCACTGACGGGGTGGTCCCCACGCTCCCGTGGCAGCCAGGGCCTCTGCCAGCACCACCAGTTTGCTTTTCTCTCACTAATTTCCTCTTCTTGCCTTTCTTTTTTTTGCATTTCGGGGGGAATTTTGTATCTGGTGCTGTCAATGATTTGGGAGGGTGTAGGAGGAGCTATTCCAGTGAGTCACTGTGGTCCAAACCAAGGTCAGCGCCAGGTGCTGCTGGGAGGCCACCAGGCTCTTCCTCCAGCTCTTCCTCCTCTTCCTCCTCCTCCTCCATCTCGTCCTCGTCCTCCTCATCCTCCTCCTCCTCCTCGGTGCCATCAAGGGAGTCGTCGTGGGCTGCCAGCATGGCCTGCTGCATGGCCATGGTGGCAGTGGCTGATGAGAGGGGTTGGAGGTTGTCCATGCTGAGCGAGCCTGGAATTTAAAGAAGTACAGAAATAAGGGCTCCCCATCTAATACAGAAAGGACAAAAGAAGTGCATAAACCAAGAATAACTCAAGTGAAAAGCTTGGAGAGCACCTCTTAGGGTGTCCCACCTACCCCAGTCACTCCCCAAGGTCCAGTCCTTAATTCTTCTAGCTAATGCATCATTAAATAACAAGAGACCTTACTTCTGAGCCAGTAGATGCCCATATTGGTTGGGCAGATCTTCTCTTTATCTTCTCTCAAGCCCTACCTTTCCTTCTCTTTATCTTGTCTGGTGTACGTTCATTTCTGCTCTCTTCACCTTCACTTCATTTTCCTCATCTGTTCTGTTCATCATCTCTCTTCCCACCTTATCTGATCTTCATCTTCTCTATTCTTCTCTTAAATTTCCATCATCTGTTTTCTCTTCACCTTCTCTCTGCCCATTTTGTCTCATCTGTCTTCTCATCTCCATCTTTTCATGTCTCCCCTCCCCACCCCTGCCCAGCTCCCCAGGAGACATCCCAAGCCCTGCCCCACAGTGGGTGACCATCGAGGGCTGTTCCTGTGCTGTGGGGATGGCAGTGCCCTGTCCCCAGTGCCTTGTGGTGGCCAACTGCAAGAACCTTCTGGCATGGGCCACCTCGTGTTTCCCCACAGCACAACAAAGGGCTCTAGAAATTACCAATGAAAGCCATCATTTACTGCACGGCCACTCCTTCTGGGAAGGGCAGGGGCCCCTGGGGTTTGTCCTTACCATCAGGGTTTGTCCCCGAATTGCCGCCCTGCTGCTGCAGGACCCCGGCGGCGATGGAGTTGGGCCAGAACCGCTGCGTGGGCCGGTGCTGAGATTTGATTTTCTTGGCTTTGGGGGCTGGATCCGGGTTGCTGGCGTCAAGCATCGGCTGCAGGATGCGCCGCCGGGCGTTTATGAACCTTTGCGTGGAAAAGAGGGAACGCAGGAGTGACTGAGAGTTGTTACACCAACACCGAGTTGAAACCACATTAGAGCAAATCAGTGAGGTGCAATATAATAATAATACTTTAGGAAAGCAGCTTCACGGTTCAAAAAGCTGGGTTTTGTATTTGATTTGCCAGTGGCACATTATAGCTCTGCATTCATTTCTCCAGCTGAGAGAGTGCTACACATTGGATTTGCCAGGAGAGGGCACTGAGACCTTGCAAACCAACGCCAGCATTAAACACAACCGAGCTCACTTCCCAGAAATCACAGTCATAAAATCACAATCATAAAATCACAGAATATGCTGAGTTGGGAGGACTCCCCAGGATCACTGAGTCCAACTCCTGGCCCTGTGCAGGACACCCCAAAAATCAGCCTTAACCACCCAAGTTACACCCCCAAAAAGCATTAGACAGCACCAAAGTAGGGTGAAAAACATCCTAAAGCCAACAAAATGACTGCGTGGGCCACCACTATCTGCTCACCAGTTGTTGACTTGCAAGAGGGTCAGGTTGGTTTGGGCAGCAATTTGCCTCTTCTCATCCTCTGTGGGGTAGGGGTGCTGGAAGAAAAGAGAGATGGGGGAGCAAAATTACATCCCTGTATGCAAGATGTCATCCCTGAGTAAAAATTAATGAAAACCTGTCTTTTTTTTTCATTTTCCCACCCTAAATTTGGTGGCTTCTTGCATTTGCAGCATGCAAGATTGAAGGGTGGCATCCAAGAGCATCAAGATTTCCCTGGGTGCCCTTGGGGCTTTTCAAGGCTTTCCATCAAACGCTCTGCCTCAAAGGAAAATGTTTCTGGTGGTTTTTCTTAATTCCAGCAATTTTGCAGTGGTGGTTGTTGGTAAACGTGGGGTTTGGGTTCAAAACCCCCGTGACTCACAATGCTTACAGAGGCATCAGTAAAACACCCCGAAACATCTGCCCTGGGAGACCACCAGCGCTCAAAGCTTCAGCAACCTCCTTCCAGCTGAGCTAAAATGCTCTTTTCCAAGCCCAAAAATGAAATTATCATCAAACCAGTCCCACACGTCATGTTTTGCTTCCCCAAGCCAGTGGCAATTACCATGACTTGTTTTTCAGCTGTTAGCCCCCAAAACAGTGGGATTTCCTTGACAAAACCACCCAAAGTCATCGCACACTGCAGACTCACTTCCCACTGGGGCCTCAGGGGTTAAAAATGGCACTTTTTGGGGCAGAAATATCCCGGTTTTGGTATATTATTTCCAGTATTCTTTCTTCCTGCTGGTGCTCCAAAACTTCCAATAAAATGATGAGCATTCTTGGTTAGAAACCACATCATGTCTGACACCAGATGGAGAAATCTCATGGGCAAGCCCAAGTTTCTTCTGACCACAAGGAGCAGGCCGAGAGCAGAAGTCCAACCATCCAGCAGAAGAATTTCTTTTAGTTTTTCAATTCCATTTTGGAAATCTTAAACTATGGGCTGCTCCTGGCACCTGGAAGAAAATTGCTTTGCAGTTTCTGGTCTTCTTTTTGTGCCTGCAAAATCTGCACTTCGGCCCTCCAGAAACACGGGAGATGCGTGACACAGCCAGGGATGGCTCCTGTCCTCACTGCAATAAATCCAGATTTTCCCATGGAAAAAAAGGCTGGGAAGTTCCCAACCTGCTGCTGCTTCAGTCCTGGCTGATTTTTCCACGAGTTGCTCCTTGGAGCTGTTACCTTCTGCGTTCCTGATGCCTCGGGGATATCCCAGCTCTCCGTCTTCCTGGAGAGCGTCTTTGCAGTCAGTTTCCAAGTGATGTCTTGGCTGAATTATGCAGGGAAAATGTGGGATTTTTGGCTCTTTGCCCTTCTCCCAGCCCTGCTGATGAGAGAGAACTCTTCATGCACAAAAACATCCAGTTTGTATCTAAGCTCCCTCTACCTTCCATCTCCAATCCCCCAAAACGGGGTGATTTTGCAATTCTGCATTCTGACTGATAACCCTACCTGTGAGGTACCTCCAGCTTGCTAGGAAAGGGTATTTTGGAGCTGTTAACTGCACAAAAAGCTCAATTATCCATCTTCAAGGAATCACGGGAGTCTCCTTCTAGATTTGTTTGCTTCTCCTTGCCCCACCTGCAGTGACAATGGTCATTCCCAAAATACTCCCAAAATGCAAGCCACTTTGCACCTCCAAATACAAATTCAGACAAACCACCACCTGGATTTGAGGATTTCTGGACTTTTTGTGCTTTTTTTCCCACCTCGCAGGGTGTTTTGGTGGCTGTGGTGCTCACCATGAGATGCTGGAAGAGCCATGAGCGCATGATGTTGGTGGCGTGTTTGGGCAGGACGCCCCGTTTGTTCTTGGACTTCTTGTCCTCACCATCAAGGAGGGAGGTGAGATCCAGGTTCACCTGTCAGGGGAAAGGAAATGGGAGAGAATTGGTTGAAAATGATGATGGGCAAGCCAAAAAAATGAGCAAAACCAACCCAAAATGGGAGTGGGATGAGTGCAAAACACCTGGCACTTACAGGAGCATCCCAAACCCATTTCCTGCTCCACCAAATCTGCATAAATGCAGATTTTCTCCCAGGATCTGTATCTTTTATCTCAATTTTTCTGTCAATGCTTTGCAAGGGCTAATGGCACTGCTGGGGACTGTGGTGATGATGCCATGACCAATTTCAATGCAAGGTTTAGGAGGAAAACACTTTGACCTGAAAAAATAAAGTAAAAAAACCCCAGACCTCATAAAAAGATAATTTTCTCAACTGAAAGTTAAAACCCTGGCACTCACTAACCCCTTGCAAACCCACATTCCTCACCCATCAGATTTCCACCACAAGGAGGAAGATGCCCATTGAGCCAAAATTTGCTTTCCCCCCATCTCAGAAATTAAAAAGAAGCATCTTGCTGCAAGAGAAGTTTTAATGAGGGTTCAGGAACCAAACTGAAATCTAAGCACTTGAGTTAAAAAGGAATTTTTTTTTCCCCAAGTCTTCATCAAAACACTTCTCCTGGATGAATTAAACATCAGGCCAGCAGGTTCCTGTGATTCCCCTGGGCTCCAGCTGAATAAATCATGCCAGTGGCACAGGAAGAGCATCCGAAGGTGCTTGTCCAGGCTCTCTCCCTGCCCCAATATTCCCTGAGCACATGTTTTTCCCACCACAGAGGGTTTTGCTGCAAGATTTAAACCTGCAATGGAGAGATGCTATAGAAAGAAAATTTTTAAGCGTTGCACAGGCAAAAAAAAAACCTGCCAGGGAGGTGCCACCCCTTTCCAAAATGCTGCTTATTGATTGTTTTATGAGAGGTTCCTGCAGTTAAAATGGGGCATTTCAGAAATAATGGGGGCGAATTGTTGCTGCTCTGCCCCTGGGAAGCAGTGTAACAGAAATTGATGGTTTGGTTTTGTTTTTTTTCAAATTCCTGGGGAATAGGGGTTGGGAAGAGCTCATGGACAAGTTGTGCTAATAAATCCAAATAATTGTCTTACTGCAAGAATGCAGGGATCATTGTGTAACTCACTGCAATGTCAGGAAAAAAAAAGAAATAAAACCAGAGCAAATGGCTGAAAAATATCCCCAAATTCAGAAAGGAAGGCCTAAAGATGAGCCTTTCCCACAAGAGCCATGATTGCTGTAGTGCACAGGCAATGCCAGTGATGCCACATCTATAAAATATCATCAATAATATCTGTCCTATCCTATCCTATCCTATCCTATCCTATCCTATCCTATCCTATCCTATCCTATCCTATCCTATCCTATCCTATCCTATCTCATCCTATCCTATCTATAATAAACAATTAATATAGAATATAGACTATACAATATGTACAACACATAGTATATAACAAAGCATAGAATAAAATGGAATATGTTCTATCCCACATTATAGTAACAGATATGGTTAGGGCACAAAATAATATTATGTGTTATAATTATAATATTATTATATATGTTGTCATATTTTATAACAATAATATAAGCTTTGTTATAACTTCTTAGGCCATTGCTATCATTTGTTAGGTACCCCAAAGGCACCTGGCAGATGGGTTTAATCAACGTTTCTTGCTAATTAAAAATTTAGGATACTCCAAAGGGTTGAATTTATGGAGAACTGGGGGGGATTCTGCCTGCTGCAGTGCAAAGTTTGGGCTAAAACAGCAATTTGAGGCGGGCAGGCCTTACCTGGGCACTGGGGATCTGCAGGGCACCCGGGGTGATGGCCTGGGCCAGGACCTGGCCCTGCGACGTCACCATCGTCACGGGCTGGTACAAGGCCCCACCTATGGAGACAAAGACATTGGGGGGTACCAAAACCCCCGAATTCCCACCTGCCCACCACGTCCCCCTGGTCCCTACCTGGCACGGCGGGCGAGCTGCTGCCCGTGCTCATGGCCAGGTTGCCCGGGGGCAGCGAGGCCGCGGGCACCACGATGCCCGCCGGGGGGTTGGAGGCGGGCGGCAGCGCTGCCGGGGAGCTCTGCAGCATCTCCTGCAGAGAAAAAAATATTAAACCTTTGAGTTTTAGCATGGGGGAGCATGGGAGTTTTGGTTTTTTCCCCCCTACGATAAATTTGCCCCGTTGCAATTTTTTTTTGGTGGTGGTTCAGCAGGAAAAACTGCAGAAAACGTGATTTTTCAGTTTGTTGCAATTGCAAAGAAAGATGGAAAAATAAGGATTTATGCTCCACAGAGCTCCCACTTAGCATCTTCCCCAAACTTGCTTTCTTTGTGCAGTCACTCTTTTCCATTAAAAAAAAATGAAAGGGAAAAAATAGATCATGAAGGACCACAAGGAATTTCTTTAATCTTTTTTTTTCTAAATATTTCTAATTTTTTGGTGCTTTGACTGAGACTAGATGATGCAGCCTTTGCTAAAATTCAGGGTGAGCACCACCATTTTCTTTTGACAAAATAAGAGTAAAATAAGGAAGTTAATAATACCATACCCCCTTGGTATCATTCCTTGCAGCTTTAAGCTAATTTCTTGCAAAAAATGGGCACTTTTTGAGCCAAAAGTTGTAATTTTCCTTTAAGGCCCATCTCTGGAGCAACCACCAAAAGACCCCAAATTGGATGATTATTTGATTATTTATTTTAATACTGAAATGACTGTTTGAGTATTTAATGTGACATTTTGGGAAGGGAGGAGTGCCACATCTGGGGCTGTGGGGGGAATATGGGCAATGTACCCCGAGCCTCCCCATGGGCAGGATTTTGCAAATATTGGTAATATTGATAAAATTATCATTTTAAAATAAGCCCATGATAACTATATCTCTCTAATTCACCCAACTGGAATGGAAATAAAACTGCACTTATGTTTTCTCCCTCTGCTACTGATTTTCCCATTCTGCATCCCTTCCCTGGTGCCCAGCTGGTTCTCAAGTGTTGAACCTAATGTCAGTAAAGGGGATTTTTTTTCACCTTTTTATTCATTTTTCCTACATTTTCTTGCATTTCTTCAAGAATCCTATTATTTGGGTTAAGAAAAGAGGATTCCCCTGGATTAGTGATGTGCAGGACACTGGAAAAGGCAACCCTGCAGATGTGATCAGGGTGGCAAAAGCTGCAGCTCCGTTCCTCCAGGTGACAGAAGCACAGAGATGGGGCTCTGAGGGCACCAAACCAGCTCCTGGCACATCGAGATGTGGCTGTGCTGTGCCATGGGGAGCTGGGGCACTCTGTGTCCTCATCCATGCATTTCCCATTGCTGAGGGCAGGAAACCTGAGGTCTGCTCCCTTTTCCTCCTTCTCCCCATCACATTCATGCAGCTTTTTCCCCATCAATCACCACTGCTTTGCCCGTGCCATCATTCCCAATAAATTTCATGTTTTTGCTGTTAAAACCCCTTTTATGGCACTTTCCCCTCTGTGATGCCAAGTCCAAAATGTTGGACCCAATGCCTCTGCCACAAGTTACTTTTGTTGGTTTTGTTAGCTGGAAATTTAGCTGCAATCGCTGTGAATTTTTCCTTCGCTTCCCAGACATTCCTTTCCATGGCTGAATTAATTTTAAAAACGCAAATATGATCGTAAAATACTTGCACCTTTTTTTAGTATTCCTTCCCCACCTCCAGTCTTCTGGGGGATGTGGTTTCCAGCTTGAGAAATGAGTATTTCTCAGGATATAGAGAGCAAAAATCAGTCTCTTTTGCACGCTCTTGCATTTTGCCCTGGCTAAGCCTCCAGCTAATAAACACAGTGAAAATATTCATAAAAACCACGTGTGGTCCAGGAGAACACCAGAAAGCAGCCAGATACAGCCAGGTGCAACCAGGGGTTTGGAGCAGCTTGAAGACCTCTGGTTTTCCTCCCCTGCCTTGTTTTTCCATGATTCTTCCTAAAGAAGGGCATCCAGAACACCATTTTTGGAAGTGCGTTGGGAAGAAGCAATTTGGAATATCAGAAAATGGGAACAAGAAGCTGCTGTTCCCAGATACAGTGGTCAAAGCCACTTCCAACAGTATTTTGTGATGAAAAACATTGCCTTTGTTTTTGTGGTGGAGAGGAAAACTCTCCCAAAACATCATCTCCCTGGTGTCCAAAGAGGCAGAATGTTGGCAATACAAAGAGCTATTAAAGGAATTAAAGGTCTTTCTGCAGCAGAACTGAGAAACCAAAGTGACCCAATGGAAGTGGAGGCTCTGCCTTCAAATAAATACAGAGACATATCTCCAAGAAGATTTAAAAAGTATATTCTGCATACCAATTGCCTCAGATTGTAAATGCCAGCCAAATTCTATTAGGCTTGGCAGTTTTGCTGCAGTGGAAAATATTTTATATATTTTATATTTTATATTTTGAGACTCAAGGAAGTTCATAGAATCCTAGAACAGTTTGGGTTGGAGGGGTCCTTAAAGCTCATCTCATTCCACCCCTGCCTTGGGCAGAGACACTTCCACTATCCCAGCTTCTTCCAAGCCCTGTCCGACCTCACCCTGGGCACTTCCAGGGATGGGGCAGCCACAGCTGCTCTGGGCACCCTGAGCTGGTGATGCTCCACCCTCGAGTTGAAATGCTTTTGGCAATTTTGAAATCTGAGTGTGAAAACAAATGCAGCACTAGGTGTCTCTGCAGACCCACACCTCAGCACTGATCAACAGCAAAACACGGCTTCTCCAAATTAGAAGCCACTTTAATGAAGAAAAAGACCTGGGACATTGCAGAAAAAAACCCCTTCCTTAAAATGAGGCCAATGTCCGAGTGCCAAAATGTAATAAAGTGCTAAAATTCAGTGCTGTCCTTCCACTTGTGCTTTATCACACACACATTCATTTTTGGGTGGCACACAATGTGTAAAAATGTCTGTCTCATCCTCACTCTGAAAATCACTTGTGCTGGGGGAAATTGGAATTCGCTGGAGAAAAAAAAAGAAACCCCTGGGTTTGCCAAGAAAGAGCAAACTCCAACTCGTGTCAGACGATTCGTAGGCTCCCTCGGGAATGGATGGGTGGATGGAGATGAGAAAAAAGTTGGCTTTAAATAACAGAGAAATCCAGGCTTGTTCACAGGGCAGACTTGGATAAATCAAGATCTAAAGAGAGAAGCCCTGCACTGAGCTGCACCAAACCAGCTGCCCACCTCCAGCCACCAGCAGCTGGGCCAGTGGATGGTGCCCCTGCCCATGGCATGGTTGGAACAAGGTGGGCTCTAAGGTCCCTTCCAACCCACACCATTCTGTGATTCCGTGGAGAAGTAATTTAAGAAGAAATACTGCCCTGAAAATGCCCGTTTAAACACTGCCAATCTGAAACGAGAGTTGCAAAATACAAAATTTGGTTCAATTTAAATGTCCCTGGCAGCGCTGGGGTGCCCAATGTGATTTGGCTTTGCAGCTGGTTTTTTCTTGCAAGTGGAGAGCAGTGAGGACCCCTTTGATGTCGAAGGGAAGTTGAAGTTGAGCATTGCATTAAATTGGTTTCCTCCCTCCACCATGAAAGAAGGACCTCCCCTCTCCCATCCTGGTCGGAAAAAGCTAAAAAAATATTCATTAAATAAAGGGAGGGGGCTAAAAAGAGCCCAGTGGGGACTCAAGGTAGAGGAATGAAGCCAAGTTAAAAGCAACCAACAAAAACAGGAGTTGCTTGGTGGACTTGCAGGACAAAGAGGCCACGACTCAATCGCAAGACAAAGCAAAGCACAAAATGAGAAAGCAACGGAGAAAAAAGGGAACAAAAATCTTTGTAAGGTAAAGAAGGTTCAGGGAGGACTCATCACATGGGAAAACTCCACCCTTGTCACCAAACTCGGCCAGCACCAGGAATCAGCTCTCGACCTGGCAACATGAGAAGATTCCAGGAACAGTCAAACCCCTTGTTTGAGTGTCTCAGATCTTCCCATCATCTCAGGTGCTTCGCATCTCCAAAATTCTTACATTTTCCATTTTAGAAAGCAGAAATAACAGCAGGCAAAGGAGAATCCCTTTTGGATACACCAGGGAAATGCAACAGTGACTGTCCTGCGATGACATTTTGACAGGTCCAGATGTTGTTTTCCCAGTTTTGGTTGCTATCCTTATTATTGTGTATCCATAATTTTTTAAACATGTCCTGTGGTAAAAAACTTTGCCAAAACCTGAGATATTTCACTTTCATGACAAACTCGGTGTATCTCCATACAAAATGATTGACACTCCAATCCCTAGGAAAGCCTATTTGCTGAGAAACCTCCTTCATCGATACTAATTCCATTTCATTATTAGATTTTTTTGCAATCCTAAATTAATGGCCCATTTGCTCTTGCACCTCCCTTAAGCATGAAACCAACAGGCCAATAATTAGAGAAATCATCCCACCTGCCATTTTTTAAAGATTCATCCCATGATTTTTCAGCTCTCTGGCACATCCTCTGAAACTCAACTGATGGATATAGAGCCTCTCCACCCTTTTTTTTAAGCCTTATCCATACAAACTCAAGTACACTCCACGAGTGGAAGCACTCGGGCACTTGACATGGCTTAGCTGCACACAGAAAATATTTGCCCTGGTATTGTCCCTGGGGTGTCACCCTCGTCCCACGACCAGGTGGGATGGTGGCCCTTTCATGGTCCATCACCGTGAGGATTTCAGCTCCCCCTGCTGAAGATCCCTCAGTGGCTGAGCAAACATTTCCCCTCCAGCTGGGCTTTCCTGGGTGCATTCCCTTTTATTTAGCAACTGCCTCCAAATCCTCCCTTGAATTCCTCAACTTCCAGCTCTTGCCCAGAAGGAAAATGTCAGCAGCTCCGGGTTCCCAGGAATCAGAAGCGCTTGGTACCTCTCCATGGGCCTGATTATTTTCCAAAGACCTGTGCTAATTTTCTGATATGATCCCCACCTCTTTGTGAGACACTAAATCCTCATTACTTTTCCTGACCGATGCATTCTAATTAGATCAACACTTTTAAAAAAAAAAAAAAAAAAAAGGAAAAAAATTCACAATAGCCACAGGACGGCTTTCCATCTCATTAACTCCCTCACTTATTATTTTCATGAAAATTACTGATAAAAAACCTGCATCTCCATTTGCTGGGACCGGGAGCTTTGTCGGCTCATATCTAACATCTCTCTCATCACCCGGGATGTGAGCTGTTGCCATGGCAATGCACAATAATAGAAACTAATAAATTACAAACGAGATGCTCGTTGAGCAATTATTGTTCTCTTTTATGCAAGTGTCTTGCTAATTTTGATCATAAGGAATGCTTCCATAAAGCGGCGAAGGGATAATAAGTCTATTTCTAGAGATTATTAGAATATAGAGTGAGGAAGGGGTGTCTTAGATCAGTGATTAAGTGGTTTGGTGCTTTCAGGGAACCCAAATAAGAAACGGAACTTTTCTGGGGGGCTTTTCCCTCATCACATTGGGACCTTCAAACTCTGCAGCACCTGGAGCTGAGCTGCTAAAAATGATTTTTTTTTCCTTTCCACCACCTTAAAAATGCCCCAAAAGCCCCAAGAAGGCCCCACCGCCTGCCTCCTTTTTAGGGAGAACCCCTGGGTTATTTTGGGTTGGCTGCAGTTATTTCTGGTGGGATTGTGCAACCCTAAATTCCATTTTTCCACCCCAAAAACCAAGCGTCTGAGAGAGAGAAATGCCCTAGGGGAAGACAATATAGCATCGAGTTTTTTGGGATGCAACCAGCCAAGATTTATTCCCTGCACTGTAGATGCGACCCATGGGCAACTTCTTTTCTGAATATTGAGTTACAGCCCCAAAAGCCACCAAGGTTCAGCCTGGTTTGGCTACTTCAGCTGATATTTCTGCAGTTCTCTGGCATTTCCTTGTACTCTTCCACTACGCTTGAGGCACCAAATGTCTTCTTCTCCCTAAATAATTCTTCTCCCAGCTAAAATCCAAATTATGCAAAAGAAGAAGTCAAGGGAATGTTGATCATGCTGGGGAAGAACTGCAAGATCTGCTGAGACACAAAAAGGAGCAGTGAAAGCAGAAAGGGTTATCTGAGACCCAAAAATCTGTTGAGCTTCCTTGAAACAAAAAGGGAGAGAGAACCAGTGAAGAAAATCATGATGTTTCTGTCCTTCCTGCCAATAAATAGCATTTTTTCATGAAAAGATGCAACTTTCTGGTTTCTATTCCCATACACTTGCACGGCTCCCTTCCCCTCACATTTAATTGCTGCAACATCAGAGTTTAGGAATCCTTCCCTCTCTCTTTTGCAGAGCCACAAACATTGGGGTCACAGCTCTGCCAACCCATGAAAAAAAGGACATAAAAAATTTAAGATGAAGGAAAAAAGCCACCACAACATCATTTATTGCACTTTACGAGCAAGACACAGGATTTTTTCTTTTTGAATTCTTGGGGATGGACTGTGATGACTTCTCAGGAGGCCACAGCTCCTGCAGAGCAAGCCTGAAACCTTGTTGGCCCAACTGCCCGTTGCTGTGCAGCAGTGGTGATCGAGAGGAATTTTAAGGCATTACCTGGGGGTGGAGGCTGATGGAGGAGGGGTTGGGGGAGTAGGGCCCCCCCAGGTCATTCCTGAGTAGGTTGTCGCTGTGCATCTTGGTTTTGAGGCAGGTGATGTAGCGGTTGCAGAAGTCCTTGCACAGCTCGTTGACCTTCTCCAGCTCCAGGAGGTGGATGCGCAGCACCTGGATCGCCTTCACCATCTACACAAGGGCACAGAGTCAAAATCAACATCCTCGCCCAAAATCTAACCTAGAAGTCATCCCTACAGCAGAATGAAATTCGTTTCCTTTCTCAACACACCAAAAAAAATCAATATTCTTGCCCAAAACCCATCCCAGGGCCATTCCCCCTGCATATCTGCATTTGTTTCCCTTGCCCATCATAACCCTGAAATCCAAGAGGAAAAAATTCACCAAATTCACCGCTGCCTTCGTGGGAATTGCTCCCCATGCCCAAAAAAAAGTCCAAGCCCAACCCCTCGTTGTTGAACAGTGTTTGGTTATTCTCTGGAGGCCACTTCTCCTAACGAGATTACGGGGCTGCAACTCAGCCGTGAGCTGTTGCCGGTGCAAAGCCTGGGCCTCATTAAAACGTACCCCATAAACCTTAAAAAATTTACACATAAAACATTCCTCTCACTGAGCTGAAACCTTAAGTTTTACAGCCGCTGTTTGAAATCTTGCATAATATATAAAATTTCAGCTATTCACTCCGGGGCAATAAATCCGGTTTTATGTAACAAAGCGTCTTTGCATTTCAAAGGGTGTTTTTAACTTGCAAATTTTAGTGGTCATCTTTACAAACTGCAAGTTGCCACGGTTGGGAAACATCCCGAAAAATCCAGGGCCAAACTCCAGTGGCAGCTCCCACGACGGAGAAAGTGAATTTTTGGTTGGTGAACAACAGGGATGATGGGTTGCGGCTGGAAGGATCTTTTATTTAGGATTTCTTTTATTTCTATTTTTTTCTGGGGTTTTTTCCCCTCCTCTGCAGCTGACGCAGGCAAAGCACAAGGTGGAGGTGCCGTGCCCAGGATTTCCGCATCCTCCCAGGGCTCACCGGCCATGAAAGTCAATATTCAAGGGCAAAGGCAAGAAGACCTGACACATATATGTAAAAAAATAAATCTCTCAATTATCTCAGCTCATTTGCTTAGGGTCTCATTTTATGTCCCTGCTCGGCTGCGCCGTATATCTGTCCGGATAAAGAGTTACAGTCCGACGGCGGACGTGCGCGGGGTTGTAAAAAATACAGATGCTGAATTAATTGACTGTGTGGCACTCGGCAGCTGATTGAGCTGATAATGGTGAGATCTGACCTTTTTCTAATTTCTAATTATGTGCATCTTGGCAGTGAGGAATACATGACTCTTATTCTAATGATGGCTAATGCCACCGGCCTTTTCATCCCTGCTGTGCCATCACCAATTTCTGGCAAACTGGTGGCGTTAAAAATAAAAAACACTAACCACAACACCCAAAAAATAACAACAACAATTAAAAAAAAGGATAGTGTAAATAGGGGGAAAGTGTCAGCTCCAGAACAGGTTGAAATGCTGAGTTTTGAGCACTGCAAGCCTTCTAAAGCCAAAATTCCCTTCAACTAGTGCCTCCCACCAACAGGAATGTGCTTCTCCAGGATCACATTAACCACCTCCTATACCTTGATGCAGGATGCCCACACTGAGGTGGATGGCTTCTCCTTTTTTGGAGGAGTTCTGGGTGTGGATAGAACATTTACATCCAGCTGTGTGCTAGAACTGGGGCAAACCCTCACACACGGAGTGACAGATCCACAGAAAGACACAGCAATGGATACAGAGGAATGTGGATGTATCAAGTGCTGCAAGGTTATACCTGGGATCAATCCAACTGCCCACAGCCAAATTTCACCTTGGCAGCAAGAGCTGCTTCAGAATTCGCCTGAAAACCATGACTGGTGTGTTGTGGAGTTGTTTTTTTTAAGAAACCACTAAAAACCCTGAAAATAGCCAGTGTGGATAAATTTCCTGCACTATTTGCTGGTGGTGTTCCACCTTGATATGTATAGAAATAGGTGTTCCTTTCCCAAAATTTTAGATTTTTTTTTTTTTTTTTTGCTTGACCTGGCTCCATTTCTCTCCTCCTGCTAGACCTTTACACCCATTTTTATGCAATTTAATGCAACAGGGGTTTGTTGGTGCATGTCAGCATTTCTTCAGCCCAAAAACAAATAATCCAAAACACTGGTTGGGGTGTTGGGTTTTTTTTTTCTGATTGCTTGTACCAGAGCGATTTCTGTTCTTGACTACAAGTTACTGCAAAATGGGTTTAGCAATGTGCAAAAGGGGCTTTGCATGGCCTGCAAATTTTGTGGAGGGCATTCTACAGATTCTTGGCTTAGGGATGTTAAAAAACTCTCCACCACCAGCTGAAATCAGGCACAAACGTGGGATTTTACTTCACCTTGAAATCATCTCTTGCTTTTTTTTAAAAAAAAAAGTAGTTCTTGCACCTAGATGAGTTTTGCTAGTTCTTCCCTTTGTGATACGTCATCAAAATCACCTCCTTGATATCTGTGAGATTTAGACAAAGCAGTCTGTGAATTGCCTGATTTTGCTTCTTTTCTGGGGTGGAAATCCCTCTGCTACATGTCCCAGGGCACACATAACCCCCAGGGAAGGTGTTTTGCTCTTCGCATCATCAGAGGTGTGCAGATTCGCCTCTTCAGACCTTGAAATCTTGCTTGTGGAGCATCAGAATGGTGCCACGAACTTGTCTGCCCACGTTTGCCATGGAGACCACGTTTGGATGCTTTCTGGACAAAATAATGGGATTTGGGGATATTTCCTGGGGTCCACACAAGACAAATCCAAAGCAGAGTCTTCTGAGGCACCTTCCAGCAGCAATGGATGCAGGAGTAAATTGGAGTTGATGTGACAGGGAATCCACAAAAAGCGATTCAAGTCTTCCAAACCGTTGATATCCATTGCCTTATGGAAAAAGTAATTATTTTGCTCTGCTTCTAGGACATGAGCTGGCCATGACACTTCAAACCAGATGAGAATGCTGACACTATTGCATGTTGGACAGAACAGCCTTAATTCCTACAGAGACTGCAAGTCTTGGGGCACAAACCAGCCAGCGATCTTGGCTGTTTCCAGGAACTTCCTTGACCCTGTAGAGATTGTGTGGGAAAATTAGCCAAAAGGGAGCAGAGGGGTTGATCTTACAACAGGGGATCTTGTTCTTCCAGGGGATCTTCTGGAAAATGTCTCAGAGAAGGTCCTGCAGAAGGTTTCGCAAGGTCTGTGGGAAACATTGCCAAGATGACCAGCACTACAGAGCCCAAAGCCATGGTGGTGGATCTTCATTTGTTCCTCACCCCCTACCTTTTCAGCACCCCCCAAAAATCATCTGCCAAGCCCCAGGTGCCTGTACCAGGTTGTCCAGCTCGGGGTCATCACTGAAGAAGGGCTTGTGCTCCTGCTCCTGCTGGTGGACAAAGTTCTCAATGTCGACATCGAAGCTGGCCGAGGTGATGCACTCCGAGCCCTGCGTCGCCTGCTCACACTTCTCAAAGAGCAACGTCAGCAGTGGGAACAGCGGGTGCCTGCAGAGGACAAAGGAGACCACCCGTAACGCCCACTATTTTAGGTCCCATGTCCATGTTTACCCCACAACATTTATCCATCCATCCATCCATCCATCCATCCGTCCGTCCGTCCGTCCGTCCGTCCATCCATCCATCCATCCATCCATCCATCCATCCATCCATCCATTTTCTCCCAGTCTGTAAGAATCCAGTAGTGCAAACCTCACTCTCAAGTCACACTGCATGTGCTCCCTCTAGATCTCTTTCAGCAACCAAAAAAAAAGCTTAAAAATTGTAAAATTCACTATCTCCTTCATCAGTCAATTACTTGTTCCAATATCTGGCTGTTTTCCATCGTTGCACCAAAGTCAGCATTTCCTAAATAGGCAAAAATGCTATGTCTCGGACATAGCCAAGATGTCTTGGAGCCATCTGCTGTTCAAGTGGCTTTTCCTTTCAAGGATGGACATCAGCACCTGCTCATCCATGGTAATATTCTACCTCAAAATGTCTCTGTTGGCTGGAGATGATGGATGGGGATTTCTATCTGCCTGCAGCACCCTATGGACCAACCTTGTTATGGGCTGCTCCTCCACCAAGAGGTGTCTCTGCACCTCTGACAAGTCCACAAAGATGGGTCAAATCCCACTTCTTTCTTACCATGAGATCTTGAAAACAAAGATTCATAGTTCTTCCTGGAATTCACTCATCTCTCCAGTGATGACGCTAAATTGATGCAATATAAAATGGAAATACACACACAGCACCAAAGCACGTGGACAACACGGGGATGAAGACCACGGCTTAGTGCAAGCCTCAGTGAGCCTCTCCAGCTGTGCAAATTAAAATCAAGAGTGTTTTAGGGAGTCTTTCCGGGCAGAAATGCAAAATGCTCCTGCAGGAATGGCCTCCCACAGCACTCCAGTTATCCGAGCACAATGAGATTGGCTCCACCATTTTACCTCCAAAAGATGGCCCAAAAGATGGTTACGAATCCCTCCCTTCCAGCCTTTTTGAGTCAGAGTCAGGCGAAGGGGTTAAACCCCTTGGCTAAGTCTTCATTTGCAGCCGCTAATACCACAGCATATTATAGTTTAATCTGCCCTGATCCTGGTTTAATGCAAGATTCACCGAGGCTGGAGCAGGGGATGGCGAGGGGGGGAAATCATTTCATAATTTGAGTGGCCCCGCTGGAGCTTAGCCAAGGGATATGAAAGGCAAATTCCAGGCAGAAGTTGAATTATTGGGACTTAGGAGCCGGTGGCACCGCAGCAGGTGCCTGCTGCCATTCCAGAGCTGCTCCATCTATTAGGAGCAGAGGCACGGGATTACCCCGAGGATGGGGGTTTGGGGAGGGGAGAAGGGGAGTGCAGCCCCTGAGCAATTTGTGGCCCCTTTTCTTTGAGGGGTTGTGTTGACCAAGGGGGGTTAAGGCCATGGGCAGCATCACCCCGTGCTCCCCAGCATTGATAACGGTGCTGCTATGGGCCCCCAGGAATGTTCTGGGGCTGGCAAGGAGTAGGAGGGGGAGGCACAGGGCTGAGGAGGGAATGGTTTGCTTTTCAGCTGAAAATAAAATAGAATAAAAATTTAAAATGTAAGATAAAATAAAAAAGAAACAAAGTAGAATCCAATCCAATCCATCATCGATAAATAAAAATAAAATTAAATGAAACAAAATAATAAAATAAACAAAATCACCTGTCTTGGTTTGACCAAACAAAATAAAATAAAATTAAACAACAACAACAAAAAAATACAATAACACAAGGGGAAATCAGGGGGCCAAGACCCCCAGGGGTGGGTTATGGGAGGGCACTGAGGGCACTCCATGAGTGCAGTCTCAAGGAGTGCAGGAATTTCGGGTTTTGCCATGAGCTTTTTGCTGAATTCTTGTGGAATTTGGTTTTTTTTTTATTTTAGCATGAGAAAAATCCCATCCCAAAGCACTGTTTTCTCCATTTCCAGCCTTTCCGTGGCCACACCGCACAGAGGAAAGGACGGCCCACCGTGGCAGGTGGAGGTTGTGGCACAAAAATTGGGAGCTGGAGCCCCTTTTTGCTATGAAATCTGCAGGTGGGGGGATAGTTGGATATCCAGGATGCACGGGGGAATCAGGAGGATTTTCCCCACTGTGGGCGTTACAGAGGTGGAAAAACCACCCCTATGGCACGGAGGAGAGTTTTGGGGTAGAAAATCTGCTTTTGCTGATGATGGTTTTGCAAAAAAAACCTGTTTTGTTTAGTTGGGTTTTTTTTTTTTTTTTGCCAGGGTCACCTCCAAACGAAAGGGCTGAACCAGCCCTGACATTTTCCTGCAGGAGAGAGGTCGTTTGCAGCCACTAATAAAAAGGATTCGACACGGGCTAATAAAGAGGAATGAATTCCTCTAATGGCCTAATTTCCCACCTTCAGCCGGGTTTGAGCCAGAGGCACAGTGGGCACATCACAACAGGAATTTTATTTTTTTTTCACCCCCTTTTCCCCTAAAAAAACCCCAAACGACCCAAAACAAAACAAACCACACAAAAAGCCCCCCACCACACTCAATGCAAAGAAATCCAGCCATTTCCCACTCGGAAAAATCCCATTTGTGGTGCTCGGGTGGTTTAAGCATCATTTCCCTTCAGGAGCATCATCTTTTCTGGTCCAAAACCCATTGGGAAGTCCCAGCCTCGCTGCTGCATAAAGTCAAGCAAACACTTTAGCTGGGAGAAAATTGCAGCTGAGAAGTGACACTGCTGGACCTGCCCCTGCCAAGCTGCTCCCACACCAAGAAGGGCGGGGAAGGATTTCATTTTTTTCCCCTTTTTTCTATTTTTTTAACGGGTGATAAACCCCCTGCTAGGGCACAAAACCCATCGGGGTGACTTGTCCATCCATTTTTATATTTCCCATCACATTTTCCCAGCAATTTCCCCCCAGCTTGATCGACCGACTGTTACAGCCAATGCCTTCTGCCTTGGTGCAATTACTGAAAATTAACAAAAATCCATTGTTTTGGGGGGAGGGAAATGGACCTAGGAGGGCTAAGAAAATCTCTGTGTGCATTTGATACCCAGCGACATACACATCATCCATTCTAACCACTGGATAGGGGAATATTCAGCAAAAAAAGGTTAATTTTATGTAAATATATAATATATGACACAAATATATAGTAGCATACATTTATTTTATACAAAAAGATATTTGTGGGGTTGTTTTGGCTAGTACCCAAAAACAAGCATCCAGGTTTGGGCAGTAAGTGCACACGTGGAACGAGACAACAAATTTCCCCCCACTTTCCCAGGGGCAATACCTCCCATAGGGTGTTTTTTGCATGTCTTTGACCTTCCAATTAAAGCTGTGAAAACTCCAAGGGTGGGGCTTATTTTTTTTTCCTTTACACCACAAATGCTGCAGAACTCAGGGAAGGGCAAAAAAAGAAGATGTTTTTGTCCTCAAATGGCTTCTTTTGGTTTGAGGAAATGATTTCCATCACTGGGAGACCCAAAGTGAATAATCCTTTGTGTCTTCCTGGGAAAGAGTGAGTTCATTCCATACTTTCATCCACCTTTTCAGACCTTTCAGCCTTGTAATACTTGAATATTTGGAGGACAAATATTTTAATTCCTTCAAGTCCGAGCTGCAATTTTTTGGTTCACAGCCCCCCCAGCCCTGGTCATTGATGGGAGGTCAATCCTTAACCTTAAACTTTAATCCCAATTATATTGGAATACTGTTACTCTTACATCATTCCCATATGTTCTAATACTGTAAATGATCACATATCACTTGTATAATTACGTATTACTTATATAATTATACTATTTACATAATTAGAATATTACTTACAGCAGTTATACAATAACATCACTGCATATATTACAATATCATATATTATTATCCCCAAATTGACAAAAAAGGGGCTGGAGGGGCCACCCATCCCTTGCCCATCACTGCCCACATCCTGCACAGATGCACGAACTGTTCATTTCAGGTTAATGTGTGACTTTACTCCTTGTTCAGCCCCAAACCACACGGCTTTGCCCCCCAAAAAGGTTAATTCAGGGGTTTTTTGAGGGTGAATATTTTGAAGGGGCAGAGATGCTGCAGAACAAAGTCCACGAAGGAGCTCCACCACCATGCATTATAATCAATGGTTATTATTGCTAAAAAGGAGCTAATTGCTAAATCCCCCCTTCCTGCGTGTTAATTAATGCATTAGAAGAACAGCAGATTAATAATGCAGAATAATAACGAATGCATCATAATAACGAGTGCATCAACGAGCCGACCCGGTAACCAATGCATTAATTAATGCATCGCCGAATTGATGCAATAACCCCGCATTAGAATAACGAAGCCATTAATTAAAATGCATTAATGAATGCAATTCTCCTGCCTCACCTGTAGACAGCCCTCTTGTCGGCCTCCAGCTGCGCCTGGGGGTCGCCGCCCGCCGCGGGCACCGGCGCGTTGGCAGCCGCGGCCGGCGTGGTGAGGTGCACGGGCTGGGCTTTGGTGGGCTGCTGGGCTGTGGCTGTCATCTGGGGAGGGCAGGGGATGAAGGAGAGAGGGAGAAGAGAATGTAAAATCAAATAAAAGTAGGGTTTGTGGTAGTTTTCCACGCCTTCTGCGTGGGGTTTTGGAAGTTGGGGACGCAGCGCTCGGTTAGGGCTCCGTGCAGGATGGTCTGGGGGAGGTAGAATATACAGAGGCATTTCATCTTTGCCTGGAAAGAGAAGGTTTGGGTTTTTACCACATTTTTCCCCACTTTTCACCAGGGGAAAATACAGAAAAAAGTCCCACCATCTTTATTGTGCGGGGTAATTTAGGAAGGGATGTTTCACACAAGTCCCAGATTAAATCAGCTGCAACACTGTGGTTTGCCAAGAGTTTTTTCAAAGCAGGTATTACTGTCTAGACACAGTCATTTTCAATTTTATCCCAAAATTAGGTGAGCCTCTTCCAGCTCACCAAGCCCAGCAATGAGTCATCTCGGAGCTGTGAGAAGACAGCCAAAAAAAACCAAACCTTTTTGGGTGCCCATGCCCAAATCAGCCAAGTTCAGCCCCGACGCTGCCGACACGGTGGGAATGTGCTGAGCAATAAATCATCCCCACATCACACATCGTGCTGGTTTTAAAATGGCAAGGATTTGAGGTAAATACAAAGCTTGGAGGTGGGAGATGTGCCTGTGCCATTGCTCCTGCAAATCCCTGAGCATCCTTCCAGCACCTCCCTCTGGAACAGGGCAAAACCTGCTCAGGGGCAGCTTTCACTCAGAACTATAAACTCCATTAAAAACTCTGAGGATTTGTTGTCAGCCTTCAGACAGGTCCAAGGTGGGCTTTGCGTTATCATCACAAGATTCTGTTTAAAAAAAATTCAGGGAGATTTTGAAATTATTGGGGTTCAAATGCATCAGCGGCACCCCAAATCCAGCGGTTTTAGCCTAAAATCTCAGTGAAAAATTATTGCAAAGTGGTTGGTTTGCCTGCTTCTCTGTTAGAATTTGTGAAAAAATTCGTATTTGCCTATTTTTACTGGTAAATGCTCAGTTCTCCCTCAAAACATGGAGTAAAAGGAAGCTTTGGCTCTTGCTAAATGTTATATATATAATTTATTTATCTGTCTAATACACTTATTTCTGTGTCTACATATAATTATATATTATCTATATTTAGACAATGTTTCTTCCTGTCTGTGTTTTGATATAAATAATACATATTATTTGTTTGTCTGATACACTTACATATTTATTTCTGTGTTTCTATAGAACTGGACTTACATGTATTTTTAATTTATTTGTCTAACATGCCTCTAAATTTATTTGTGATTATTAATACATAAAAATGTTCATATACACAAATTATCGTGTCATTAATTAATAAATGTATATGTATGTATATTTACACACAAATATGTAAAACTTTGTAAACCCAAGCTGGACCAAAACCATGCCACCTTTTGCTTTTAAAATGTTTGCCTTTAATATCTCCTGCCTGACCTTTTGCTGTGGCTTTTTTTCCACTTTCTTTTTTTTTCCTTTTCAATCTCCTTTATTGTTCATAACTCCAAAGTTGGGCTCCAGCACCTGCAAATCCACTTGGTGCTATTTAATTTCCACCTCTCCCAACTCCCAAACAGGTTCAGTTTCTGTCCCTCTTCCCTCCCCTGGTGCTAAAGAAATCAGTGAAATTTGGGTTTCACTTCCCCTTCTGATCCCAGCAGCTCGGATTCCTCTTTTTCCCCCCATCTTCCATTTAAACCCAAAACACGAGCAGATTTTGGGATGCCCCAGCCATGTCCTGAATAACTCCTCATCCTCCTTCCCTCTTCCCCTTTTTTCTCCCTATTATCTCCGAGGAAAATCACACTTATCCAGGGAAAAATGGCTTTTCCCCCAACCTTCTCCCTTTTTTTTCCCCCCTCATCACATTTATATACCAGGATTCCAAAGCCCTTTTTGCATCCTGCCAAGCTGACTCTTTCCAGCCAAGTCTGCAACTAATTGAGCTATTACCCAAAAAAAAGCCTCCTCTGGGGCTGCTCCGAAGCCATTACCTCACCTTGGACTAAAGAAAAGAATCAAAAATAAGTAAAAATAATTCCAAGTCCACGGAAAAAGAGGTGAGAGGATGCTGGGATGGGGGGGATTTGCAGCTGAACAGGGAGGAAGGGAAAAATGGGGCCAAAAATGGCATTTGGGGGAGCAGGTGGGGAGAGGAAAGGAGGGGAAAGGCAGCAGGGTCCTGGTAGTGGGGAAATGGGGAAATATTTGGGTATAAAAGTTGTAAACTTTGATAAAAAATGCAGGTGGGTCTCGGTTGGGGGTTTTTTTCTCCCTGGAAAATGGCCAAAAATAGCTGGAGGAGGGGAAAAAAAGGTAAACAAAAAAGGAAAATAAAAAGTACAAGAAGTTTTGTTTAAAAAGCAGCAAAAAAGTGAAGAAAAAATTATAATGATAACAATTACGTAAACTGTTAAAATTGGTTAAAATATGTTTCTAATATTTTCAAAATGTGTTTACAAATATACCGGAAAAGTAAAGTTTTCAAATGTTACAAATATGTTCAAAGATGTAAAAATTAAAATGTTTTATAAATATGTTAAAGATTTATTTAAAGTATGGAAAGATGTAAAAAACATTTGCAATTATATAAAAAACTAAAATGCTTTAAAACATAGAAAATACATTAAAAGATGCTAAAATATTGAAAAATTTTTAAATTATGCTAAAAATGTCCTTAAAAATACGTTTTAAATGTAGAACATGCAAAAAAGGACAAAAAGCTTTAAAGATATAAAGAAAAAAACTGTAAAAAAAGTAAGCAACAAGATTTTAAAAGTAGTACATCAATAGTAAAAGAGCATTTAAAAATCCCTGTGTTTTTTCAAGGCTCCTGGGTAGAGCAGATATTTCTGAGGTGCTCGATGCTGCTTGAGCTGTGTATGGTATTTTTTGGCTTGGATATTACATTTCTGGGGTTCAGAAATGTAATTTACAAATTGCAGATTTACAAATTCCAAATTTCTGGGGTTCAGGGGCGACATTTCTGTGTTTGGGTATTACACATTTCTGGGGGTCAGAAACGTAATTTACAAATTACAGATTTACAAATTGCAGATTTACAAATTACAAATTTCTGGGGTTCGAGGCTGATATTTCAGGGTTTGGATATTACAGTTCTGGGGTTCAGAAACATAATTTACAAATTGCAGATTTCTGGGGTTCAGGGGTGACATTTCTGGATTTGGGTATCACANCAAAATGTGTTTACAAATATACCGGAAAAGTAAAGTTTTAAAACGTTACAAATATGTTCAAAGATGTAAAAATTAAAATGTTTTATAAATACATTAAAGATTTATTTGAAATATAGAAAGATGTAAAAAACATGTTTGCAATTAGGTAAAAACCTAAAATGCTTTAAAACTTAGAAAATACATTAAATAATGCTAAAATATTGAAAAAAATTTAAATTATGTTTTAAAAAGTCCTTAAAAATACGTTTTAAATGTAGAACATGCAAAAAAGGACAAAAGGCTTTAAAGATGTAAAAAAAAAAAATGTAAAAAAAGAAAGCAACAAAATTTTAAAAGTAGTACATCAATAGTAAAAGAGCATTTAAAAACCCCTGTGTTTTTTCAAGGCTCCTGGGTAGAGCAGATATTTCTGAGGTGCTCGATGCTGCTTGAGCTGTGTATGGTATTTTTTGGCTTGGGTATTACATTTCTGGGGTTCAGAAATGTCATTTACAAATTGCTGATTTACAAATTATAGATTTATATATTACAAATTTTGGGGGTTCAGGGGTGACATTTCTGTGTTTGGGTATTACACATTCCTGGCGGTCAGAAACGTAATTTACAAATTACAGATTTACAAATTACAGATTTATAAATTACAAATTTCTGGGGTTCGAGGCTGATATTTCTGGGTTTGGATATTACATTTCTGGGGTTCAGAAACATAATTTACAAACTGCTGATTTACAAATTGCAGATTTACAAATTACAGATTTCCGGGGTTCAGGGCTGATATTTCTGGGTTTGGGTATCACACATTTCTGGGGTTCAGGGGTGACATTTCTGGATTTGGGTGTTACACATTTCTGGGGTTCAGAAACGTAATTTACAAATTACAGATTTATAAGTTACAGATTTCTGGGGTTCAGGGCTGATATTTCTGGGTTTTCGTATCACACATTTCTGGGGTTCAGGGGTGACATTTCTGGATTTGGGTGTTACACATTTCTGGGGTTCAGAAACGTAATTTACAAATTACAGATTTATAAGTTACAGATTTCTGGGGTTCAGGGCTGATATTTCTGGGTTTTCGTATCACACATTTCTGGNGCTTGGGTATTACATTTCTGGGGTTCAGAAATGTCATTTACAAATTGCTGATTTACAAATTATAGATTTATATATTACAAATTTTGGGGGTTCAGGGGTGACATTTCTNAAATAAATAAATAAATAAATAAATAAATAAATAAATAAATAAATCCCCTTTGCTCCCTTTTTTGCCCCTGCTCTGAACACCTAAGGAGCACTTTTTGGTAAGGCAAAGCTGCTTTCAGCACTTTTGGTGCTAAAAATACCTATTTTTTTAAACAGCCTCTTTTTGCCAGGGAAATGGCTGAAGGCTCTTCCTCAGCTTCTCATTTTAATTCATTACAGAAAGCTGATTTTTATGCAGATTCTTTCATTTTCAACAGGTGGAGAACTCAAGGAGTGCGACCGTGCTTGGTGTCAAAGACGCTTCCTGGTACACTCCTGTAACAGATCCCAGGGATTAATGAAGTTTTTNGGGTTCAGAAACGTAATTTACAAATTACAGATTTATAAGTTACAGATTTCTGGGGTTCAGAGCTGATATTTCTGGGTTTTCCCTTCTTTTGGAAGGAAATCCCTGCTGCTGTTGGCAGCTCCAGGGGGGCTCCCTGCAGGTTCCAAGGCCATAATCTCCCTTTTTTAGATTTTATTTGAAGACCATGGCCAAAGACATCAAGTGCAGAGAGCAAATCCCCCAAATCATCATTTCCCCTGCTCCTTAGTGCTTCGCTGGGAAATTCCTCCCCTGCCACCCCACGTTCTGAAAGCAGCTGTTCTGAGCCCAAAAAGCTGCTGGGGACACCAGGAACTGGGGGGGTTTTGTGGCTCCTGCTGAAAAATCACCATCTCCACCCAATTTTTAACCTGTGACTTTTTCAAAAGTATTTTTATAATTAAAAGGATAGAGCTATGTTCATGATTTTTTCTTTTTGTCCCTGTTATAACCACCTAAAAACACATTTTAGGGGGACGTGTGGAGGAGGAAAGACACTTTTATCACTTCCTGTGTTGAAAAATATGAAAAATCAACTTCTCCATCCAATATTATAAAGTAACCTATTTATTTATTTATTTGTCATTCTTGTCCCTACTGTAACCACCTGGGGGGAGGAGGAAGATGCTTTTTATCACTTTCTGCGCTGAAATTTATGAAAAACTAACATCTCTACCCAATTTTTAATAACAGTTTTTCTTAAATATATTTTTAGAAGAAGTAAGTAAACAAATAAATAAATAAATAAATAAATAAATAAATAAATAAATAAATAAATAAATCCCCTTTGCTCCCTTTTTTGCCCCTGCTCTGAACACCTAAGGAGCACTTTTTGGTAAGGCAAAGCTGCTTTCACCACTTTTGGTGCTAAAAATACGTATTTTTTTTAAAACAGCCTCTTTTTGCCAGGGAAATGGCTGAAGGCTCTTCCTCAGCTTCTCATTTTAATTCATTACAGAAAACTGATTTTTATGCAGATTCTTTAATTTTCAACAGGTGGAGAACTCAAGGAGTGCGACCGTGCTTGGTGTCAAAGACGCTTCCTGGTACACTCCTGTAACAGATCCCAGGGATTAATGAAGTTTTTTTTTTCCTTCCAAAAGGCAGCTTTTCCCATCATTTCTGCCTCGTTTCTGCACGTTTCTGACCATGAGGCTGACAGCTGGCACAGCCTCTGCTGTAAAACATGAATGCAAAGCTCCCTAAATCCCCTTTTTTAGCACTCTTCTCCCCAAAGCGGTTCCCTCCATGAGGAGGAACTCACCGTAGCTCTAATAATCAATAATTTTTTCATTTGTCACCAGTCCTCCTCATTTCTTCCCCATCTTTGGGGAGAAGAAATTTGTCTAATTTGCTTTTCCAATCCCTAGAAATCCCAACTTCTCAGGTGAAAAGTTCACAGCGGTCACAGACGAGTCCAAAAAATCAATTCTTGGCCGCAGCTTTTCCTCCAAACCCACAAAACAGAAACAGAAACGCTTGAGCAACCCCCTTGATAAGGTAAAAAAGGAAGGATTTGGTCAGCAATGCTCCTGAGGGTCCCCAAAATTCAGTGTATTAAAACAGGCGGCAGAGAAGGGACAGGGACGGGGAAGGCACTGGGGATGGCTCCAAAGGATGCCACGGAAAATGTCAGCTATTTTAAAAGTCCCTTAAATTGCCCATTAGGACTCAAACGGAGTCGTGGCTCCCCACTGTGTAAGTGAGAAAGGGAGAAAAAAATTGGGAAGAAAAGGCCCAGTGGAAGCAGAGCAGCGAAGCGAGCAAATGATGGCACCGACGTTGGAGGAGCCATAAAAGCCCCACCGAGGCGTCGCTGGTGAGAAGTGACCTTTCCCCACCAAAGGAAATGAGCAGAAAGGAGACACGGGTGGCTTCAAGGAGGGGTGTAAAAGTCAATTTATTTATTTTAGCTTGCAGAGGGCAGGCTTGGGGGTTTGGGGTTTTTTTGTGGGTTTTTTTTTTTGTCTGGGAGGGGAGTTTTTTCTGCTTTTGCAGATGAGAGATGCAGCAAATGGGGAAAAATTCAGAATCTTCCATATGAATAGGAAAAAAAAACTGCTCTGAACATGGAGCTGGCTCAGTGCACAACACAGATCACCCCTGTTCAGTCACTGCAGCTGGAAAAGCAGAAACGTGATATAAATTTACCCCTAAAGAATCTCGGGATGGGCTTCAAGGTGCAGGACCACCCCTAAAATCCATCCTCAGCTCCCAAGTCCAGCCCACTGGGGTGCTCAGGAAGAGCTTCTCTTGGACAAACTCCTGTTCTTACAATAACCTGACTCCATAACAATGCTTGGAAAAGTTATTTGACCACTTAGAGCACCACTGGAGATGAAATCTTTTCTCTCCCCTGCCACAGGTTATTGAAAATTGCCATTGAAATAAATCAAAGGCCATTCCTATGACTAAACCTGTCCTGGTTTAGTTAAATATTTCATCTTTCCAGCTAATTAACCTGCTGGTTGCAATCATGCCACCATGTCAGCTTTCCAAGAAGACCCAAATACCCCCAAATAAGAAAAAAAAGGGGGAAAAAAACATAGTTTTACCCAAAATCTTTCAACCTTGGAGACTGACAGGTGGGGTTTTGATTCTGCCAGTCTCTGAGATGAATGCCCTGGGGTGCAATGCTCTGTAATGGCCATTATTTGGGAAATCCAGGAGCTGGGGGTGCCGAGGGGTCTGGAGGACGCTCACCTGCGGGGTGTCCTGGTAGGGAGGAGGAGGCACGGTCTGCGTGGCCATCATGGTCAGAGCTGGGGCCGGGGAGACATGGTGCATCCTGCTTGGGACTCACATCGAGAACCTGCGGGCAGGAGAACCAAGCTGCTGGGTTTGGAGGGAACTCTTCCCCCCAGAGAAACCCCAGAGAAAGGGGAGAAAGCAAAAAGACAGAAGGGAGAGGTGACATTCCTCACACAAGCACTGCGCTCTAGCACACAGCCCCTGGAAGGAACTCCTGAGGGGTTGATGACCTGTCCCTACAGGACACAAGAAAAGAGACGGATTCTTGCTAGGTTGAGCAGAAAGAGGAAAAAGAGAAAGTTTATTTTCATTTCTTGTACTGATAGGTTTCTCAGTTCCACAAGGGATTGGAGGACATGGCCCTCCCTCCTCAACCCCACTGGAAAAAAAGGATGCTCATCAAACTTTTCCCTCAGCACAATGGAATGAAAAACAAAAAGGACAGTTAAGTAAACATTGGCTATTATTTACATTAAATCCATGAGAAAATTATCTGACTCCAAGTTACAACAGACGGCTTTAGCAAAAAACAGGACAACAATGACCCTTATCACGATTTGATAATTTTTTGAGATTCGTGGTTTGGGATAAGGAATGCAGCAGGGCTGAGGAGAAGGAGGGCAGGGAGATCCTCACTGCAGAGCAGCCAGGCAAAGGGAGGGCTCTGGGAGATGATGGTTCCATCAGTGAAACTCACTGTATTTTCTCCCTTGGGAACCCTGGAGCACCCACGGCATTTTCTTCCCACTCCTCATGCCTAACCACGGGGCCTACACGGGGATTTCCATCCCCTCTCCAGTTATTCCTCTTTTCTGGAAGCAGAAAGATGAATCATAAATGCAAAACTTGCCATTTTTCTTAAATTACACACTAAACCCTCCCGGAATGATGTGTCCCTTTGCCTTTGGCCACCACGGAGTCACATCCTCAGGCACTGCATGCTCAGCTCAGAAGGGACCCTGAGGATCCAGTGTGGGGATTCACCAACACACCCAGCTCCTGACCCAGCTGATCCTGTGCTGAGGTGACCGACCCCATGGTGATGGAATGCACAGAAATGTGCATTCACTGAGTGAAGTTTAACTTCTGTTGAAATATGTTCATTTCAATTAAAAGATGCAGTTTTTTGTTACAGAAATAAGATTGAACTAACTAAAACAATTGTGGTGAAGAACTGGTAAGCAATTGCCCAAAGGTATAAGATAATAAGTTGCAAAAATATGTAAAAATTTCGTTTGCTAAATTTTTTAATTCGTTAAAAATCCTACAGGTATAAGTGTCCTGCATTAATCAATTAAGGTAATTATTCATAACAATCTTTGCTATTTCATTTTTCACACAAAAGAATAATCATTTTACATTATAGGTATTACTGATTGTAAGCTGTTTAATGCTTTTTATCTTGCCTTATTATCTTACATGCAACAAAGTAAACTCTTGTTTACTTTGTTGCATATACTTTCAAATCTTGTTTGATTTGAACCAGGGAGCAAACCTGGATTTTGCACACCCCATAAACCGAGGAGACCGTCCTCACGTCGCCTCCAACCTCTCTGAAGTTGCTTTTTCTGAAAATGCAGAGTTATCTGGCAGGAAAACAAATGAATTTTTTCCTATCTTCAGGTCCAACAGAGATGGAGAAAAGAGGAGCACCAGGAAGGGACAAATTTGTAGTGGAGCACTTGGCTGGGAGAAGTCCCCAGTGATAGACCTGGTGGCAGATGTGACCCAAAAGCAATTCTTGGCCCTGAAAATCCCTCCTCTCCCACTCTTTCACTGCAGCTGTGTGGTGGCTTTAGAAGAAAAGCCAATAATCTCGGCTAAATTCTTTAAAAAAACTCTGTCCTGTCCTCTCTGGGGCTTGGAGCTCTGTTTTGGGCCAACTCACAGTCACCCAGAAAATCTTCCTGGGCCCTGCAGAAGTGCATTTCTTCTTGCCATGCCTCCTTTTTGTAAGAGATGACCTCTCCCCACGGGATCTCCCCGTTGTGATGCCCATCAATGCACTGGTTTTCCCTTGGCTTCTCATCTGGAGAAGAGCCATGGCACCATCCCATGAAGAAATGCAGAAAGTTATGTAAAGTCCCCTGACATTGTGAGGCAATTTAACCAAAAAACAGCATCAGCACGGCTTTCACCAGGAAATGGTGACAGGCAGGAAGGTGCAAGGAAGAGGAACAGGGGCAGTGATGAGCTCATTGTCAAAACCAAGGCACATTTGGGAATCTTTGTGAAAAATTTACAAAGTCCTCCCTCTGAGGTCCCTGGTTGTTTGGGGGAAGAGGTGCAATATTCAGGCTTTACCTGGCCCTAAGTTCACAAATCACCCTATCTGAACGGAAAGCCAAGTGCTGTGTGCATGGGATGGGCATCAACAACTCTGATTTATTTTGCACGAATAAATGAGGTTGTTCTTTTTTATACTTGGCACAAATATGGATAACCCGTGAACTGAGTCCTAAGAAATCACACTCCAAATCCTGCACGTTGTGAAGGTAGATCAGGGTTCTTGCATGACACAGACCTCCAGCAGTGAGGATATTGCATTTATGGGATTAAAATGATGCTTTTCATCTTTTTCCTCCAAACAGCAAAATAGCAGGAGGCAAAATTATCTGCTCCTGAGTGAACTCACAGCTTAAAATCTTTGATGTCCAATGTCAAAACTCAGCTCGCAGCTGCAGGCACACAAATATCTGTGTCCTCGGGGGGTAACGCCAAGGCAAAAACCTCCCCACCAGAAACAGTTGCAGCTGGGGAAAAGCAGAATTCAGCACTGTGACAGTCTGGACATCCGGGTGGGAAGCTAAAAAAAAAAAGGCATTGCTATTTTGGTAAAAATACCCTGCCTGGCACCTATTGTTCCTGCCAGGAGAGATCCTACAACCAGCACGTGGCAATTTACCGTGGGGTGTGAGCTTTTTGGGTGAGTCTATTCCCAGAAGGTGGCAGCCCAGAGCCCGATTTAATTGCTGAATAATATCGAAGCTGCTCAAATCAAGCCGTTCATTGAGGTTTATGAGTGTTGATTTGTCTGGCGAATAGGACTCACAGCCAAATGGGTGGGGAAAAAAAAAAAAAAGAGGATAAAAGTGGGAGACAGCTGTTGCCAATAGCAGTGAATTTATCTTGGGGGAAACAAATGCTCTGAGGCACCGTAAATACCCAGGACAGTGTCTGGTGCCCACGGGAAAAGCTGGACAGGTGCTCCACGTGGGAGCCCCCAGCCATGAATCCCAGGATACCAGTGCAGAGCTGTCAGCCCCAGGATTCATGGGCAGCCAGCACAGGGAAGGGTTGAAAGCTGCTGTTATGGGCATTAACCCTTCCTTATTTTTTGTACTTTTTATTTTATACATGAATCCCCTCTCTTTTCTTTCTTTCCCCCACTTATTAAATTAATTTGTCTGCGTGAGCTCCTGACTATGGGCATCCAGATATGGGCAGGAGCAGAGCATCACCAAAGCCCTGCCAGCTCCTCCCAGCCCACCTCAAGGTGATGCTCAGATCTTGGGTGAGGAGCGAGTTCTGGGCATCTGGAGATCAAGGAGGGCAGGAATTGCAGCCAGCTCCTGCGGGATTTGCACAGAAGAAAGAAATGGTGAGCAATAAAACCCATAAAGGCTCTTTCATTTCCGGAAGCAGCAGCACTTCACATTTTGGCAGCGACTCGAGATCAAAGTATCCTAAATTTCCTTATGAAATAAAATTATTTCAGCTATCACTGAAATGTTGCCATTACGTTGGAAATGTATTTCCCGAAGAGCTCATGCCTATCTAAAAGACTCTCAGATTTATAGGCTGGGGGTTTTTACCAGCAATATATTACATCCTTTTTCAAGTAAAAATAATTAAAGACTAAGTTGAAAAGTTGGGGGTTTTTTTCCATATGGTCACTGATGCCTTGAAACACTTAAAAAACCAAAGTATTGTCAGTCACCCACCACCCTCCAGGTGAGTATTACCTCCTTGATTAATAAAACAGCCAAAAACCCATATTAGAATGGTTAGGGCTGGTTAGAATTAGGGCTGAATGTAAAAAAAACCCAAACAAAACAACAACAAAAAAAAAAATTAAAAATCCCTTTTATGGACTCTAGGTCACTGTTTTCAAAGAAAAATGTTAATATTCAATCTGTAAAGCACAGTTCTTGTTTCTGAACCAGGAGGAAAATGGGGATCACTTTTCTAGCTCACTGAGAAGCTTCTGCCCCACAGCAACGCGTGCAATTGATAATGGAGGATTCAACACGAGAAATCAGAAAATCCACTTTTCAGGCATTTCCTCTTCCCCACCTGAAGCACCAAAATTATTAGAGATACTCGAGGATGTTTTTTCCCAGCCACGGAAGGTATTTTTCCGTATTAAGGGAAGACTGCCTTTTCTAAAGGGGATTTTTGTGACGAGGGGATGCTGTGGGATTTGCAGCGCCGCGGCGTCAGTCACGCTCCCTCCACAGCAGGCTGCGAGGTTTTCATGTCACCGTCCTCACAGAGGGCTCGTGCAGGCTGAAGTTGATGATATATGCACTCAGCCAAGTTCAAATGAAGAAATAGAGCAGGGGAGGGAGGGAGAGGCTCCTCCAGAGGCCGATTCCTCTCACTCAGAACTGCCAGCACAGGCTCGCTCTCGCCGGGTGATGCCAACCCTTGACTGGCCACAGAGCAAATTAAGAGTGACCCTCTCCTCCTGAATGTCTCATTTCTAGCCACAAATCTTCACCTTTTTTGCTTGTTTTTACCAAAATTCACGCATTACCCTGAAAGATGAATACCAGGTTTTCACACCACTAAAGGAAGTCCCTTTTGCCACCCTGGGCTTACTAAAAATAAACCAAATGGTATTAAATGGTCAAAATCAGAAAAGAATTCAATTTTTCAAGACATTTCTTGGCCGTTCCTCCATGTTCAAAGTTGCTTCCAAACAGACTCATGTAACCTCATCTGGGGAGATCAGGAACATTTGTGCAAGAGACACCACTGTGCCACCAAATAATTTTAATTTTTTTAAGAATATATGGTAGCCAAATTTCCTCAATCCAATCCCAGGAGGTTTTCTTGTCCTGGGAGCATCTTTTGCTCTCGGCCAAGAAACTGGATTTACTAAATGCTGGATTTACTAATGGATTTAATGGATTTACTAACAACTACTTTGTACCCTTCCCAGCACCCCGTTATTAGTTATTGCCTGCTAAAAAAAGGAGAAATTGAGTCTGTTTCTGCTACAAGCATGGGTTAAAGCAGATAGTGATTTGATATTTCTGTAAACTCTAGACCAGAGCAAATCTCTTTTCTATTTTTCTCCTAAAAAAGCAGTTGGTCAGTACATAAGCACTGTGATAAAAAGCAGAGGGAAACACCGTGTTGGACAACGCCAAAAAAAATCTTGCCAAACCCTGGTGGGGAATGTCACTGGATGGGCCCCTGAGCACCAGGAAAAGGAGAATTTATTTATTTAATATTTTCATCCAGGCATTTAATTTTTTTAAATTTGTTTATTATTTACAAGTATTTATCTGTTATTTGTATTTATTTATTATTTCCCAATCCTCCTCCCAGCTTCAGCTCCATAGAAAGGATGGAGCTGCATCAGTGGATTTCTGATGAGAACAACAATTACTGCTAAATATTTCTCTCCTCTCCAAAGATACCCATCTCTGAAAGGCTCCAGGGATATCTCTGCAACATAAACATGAGAATAAAACCTGCAAGAGCCAGTCAGAGCTTTAGCAGACAAGGTTAATGTACCTTGAACGGCAGCATTAAACAACTTTGCTCATTTTAAGTGGAGAGCTGAGATACCTACGTACATTTTAAAGTGTTATTTTTATAGGGGAAGACCATTAAAGCACCTTCCAAAACAAACCAGCACAGGGAAACATCAAAGAAGCTTCTTCAAAGTAACCTGAAAATACTTGAATTTTGTGTAACCCAGCCCTCTGCCCAAGAAAAGTTCCCAAAAGAGCACGTTGTGTTTTCAGCAAATCAAAAAGCTTTGAAGTGAAGTGTAGCTGAGGAACCCCAAAAATGCAGAAACTTCCTCTTGCTGGGCATGAAATGTCCAAAAAAATTTTCTGGTTCCCTTGTAAAAAATAGGGAGCAGAAGAATTTTCCAACAGTTCTTCTCTGAGAGCAATCACCTCTGGATAATTCATGTCCAAAGCCTGAAGTCTTGCCCTGCACTTTCAAACCTTGGCTTGTGCTCTCCATTTTCCATCACAACCTGCTAATTCCAGGAGTCAGGAATCACTGAGCACCCACACTTCTATCATGCAAACACCAAATCTCAAACCTGCACTGGCAATGAGAAGGTCACAGAATCACGGAATAATCTGAGCTGGAAGGGATCCACAGGGATGGAGTTCAGCTCTGGCCCTGCTCAGCAGCATCCCCAGGAGTCCCAGCACACACTGAGAGCAATGTCCCAGTGCTCCCTGAGCTCTGGTAGCCTCGGGGCCATGACCACTGCCCTGGGGAGCCTGTTCCTGTGCCCAAGCACCCTCTGGGTGAAGAACCTTTCTTTAACGTCCAACCTAAGCCTCCCCTGACACAGCTTCAGGCCATTCCTTTGGGTCCTGCCGCTGGGCACCACAGAGATGAGATGAGATGAGATCAGTGCCTGCCCCTCCTCTTCCCCTCAGGAGGCAGCTGTACTCTGAGATGAGTCTCCCCTCAGTCTCCTCCAGGCTGAGCAGACCAAGCACCCTCAGCTGCTCCTCATGCAGCTTCCCCTCAAGACCCTTCCCCACCTTTGTTGCCCTGCCTTGGATGCTCTCTCACAGTCTGACATCGTTCTCATACTGCGGTGCCCAAAACTGCCCACAGGCCTCCAGGTGAGGCCACCCCAGTGCAGGGCAGAGCAGAGCAGAGCAATCCCCTCCCTCACCCAGCTGGCAATGCTGGGCCTGAAGCCCCCTAAAACAAGAATGTCCCTCCTGGCTGCCAGGGCACTGCTGACTCAAATTCAGCTTTCCATCAACCAGGACCCCCAGGGCCCTTTCCACAGAGCTGCTTTCCAGCATCTCATTCCTTTGCTGTCTGTACTTCCAGGGCTGCCCCATCCCAGGTGCAGAATCCAGCACTTCCCCTTGTTGTCTCTAACTTGTCAGTGTCTCTTTGCAGGGCCTGCCTGCCTTCGAGGGAGTCAACAGCTCATCCCAGTTTTGTACTGTCTGCAAACTTGCTCAATGCCCCTTCCAGTCCCTTCCAAGTCATTCACAAAGATGCTGAAGGGCACAGGGTGGAGGATGGAGCCCAGCAGAACCCCGCTGGTGACAGGCTGGTGTCACCTCGTTCACTGCAACCCCTCGTGCCTGCCCCGTGAGCCCATCTGCTCTTAATGCAGTTTTTTTGAAGGCTGATGGGGAAAAGAGAAGGAATCAAGGAAAATGCAGGTGGGAATAACCCCTGGAAATGAAAGCAGGACTGATGTCTGAGCTAGGTCAGGGTTTTTCCCCAGGCACAGGGTGGGGGATGGAGCCCAGCAGAGCCCCGCTGGTGACAGGCTGGTGTCACCTCGTTCACTGCAACCCCTCGTGCCTGCCCCATGAGCAGTCACTCAAACCTGGCTCTCCAGCTGTGGGCTGGACGTTATGTCCAGAGGACACTGTGACAGATGGTACTGAAGGCTCCATCCCCAAGGTCCCTGCCAGGTTAAAAAGAGCTTCTCGGAGGACAAATAAGGCAATGGTAAAAATTTTGATGAGTTTTGGAGACATGAGGTGTAAGAAGAGGTTTAAGTGTGAGGTGAACGAGGTGATGGGAAACTCTAAGATTTGTGAATTCTACAAAATTTCTGTCCCCACATCAAAGGTGACATCAGTGCTGTGGGTTGAGGATGGGTAGCTGAGAAGAAACACGCTCAAAACCTGTCTTGCTCTGCAAAAATTTAACCACCATTCATGTTTTTCCATTCCAAATTGACAGCTGCACTCCTTCACCAATGTCCTGGTTTCAACCAGGACAGAGTGAATGTTTTACAGTAGCTGGGAGTGAATCTCAGCCTGGTCTGAACTCAACATGATGAGGAAACTGGGGTCAAAAAAGGACTGGATAATGTTCATGGTGTGAGACAGATATGCTAAATTTTTTTCACACCTGTTTTTGCACGATGACAAAAGGTATGGCCTGGCCTTGGAGGAGCATCTTGTGGTCATAGGGACTTCAGGAAGAGGAAAGCTGAAATAGTTTTGTGCCCAGAAACTGGGGGGACCAACACACAGGGGAGAAAGCCAAGGGAAAGCCAAGTCGTTTCTCAGAAGCCTTTGGGACAGGTAATTTCTATCATTACCCACGTAGAGTGACACCAGCCTAGTGCTCCAGAAGGTAATGAGGTGGGTACCCATCCCACCATCACACCTTTCTGTGCCTTTAAAGGGAGGTTTCTGGACCTTGCTGGCACAATTTGCTGAGTTCAGGTTTGGTCTCCTCCCTGGAGATCCTTCCAGGCCGGGCTGCACTTGTGTCCTCCACAGACACGTGCTCATGTTCTCCACAGCTCCTCCAAAGAGAACAACCCAATGCACATGGCAAAACATAAAATACAAAATACATGGCAGGGTACCAAGTCCTCTCGTGCAAGTACTGAGCAGCTAGCTCCAAAATACAGGTTGGAAACAGGGCATCAAGGCAGGAAGGATCTCCCCAAAAAGTGGTCATTGTGGTGACCCCAATATCCCCCACGCTCACCAGAAGAGTAATTTCAAAGTAAACCCAGTGAATTTCAAAGTGAACCCAGCCTGCACCTTTATCAGAATAAGGAGGCATTCATCACTTCCTTCATCGTGTGTTTTTTGTTTTGGCTGAAGCAAGGTCACCTGCAGGAATCAAGGCTTAAAGGGCAGCCTGGAGGAAATAATCCTCCCCTTATCGGCTTTTCTTACTAAAAGGGACTTTCAGACTCAAAAGGAAAGACTCAAAGAAAAGATGCTCTGCTGCACCATGGACCAAATGAAGGTTTTGGGTTTTTCCCTGAGAACCCTCCACCCTAATAAAACCAGTTTGAGAAGAAACCAGGCACTTTTGCAGAATATTTACACCAATCGAAGGTGCCACTCCCATTTTCAGTGACCAAAGATCTCTCTTTGCTCCTATAGGAGGGAAGCTGTAGCCAACAGGGTTTCATTTTCTGCGTCACCTGCCGGGTGCCCTGGTTTTGGCATGGATCAAGCACATTTGTCACTCTGTCAAGCCCTAATTTTAGTGATGGGGGTTGACTAAAGGACTGTGAAACCCTTGGTTTCATGTATATCTTATTTTAAGCTCTGCATTTTGTTTATTTTTAGTTGGTGACCATTTCTCTGCACCCTGCTGCTGGCTGTGCCAAAATTTTGCAGTGATAACAGCCCATATTTCAGAGTATTTTCACAAAAATATATCTGTGTTTTCCTCCAGGCTGCTTATGCCTTGTAGGGCTCTTAACAATATGTTATCAACACTTGAGCTTTAAAACAAGACTCCCTGCACAGACTGATCTCTTTTTAAAAAAAAAAAAAGTGTAATTCTCCCCCAAAATGCTCCCTGCATTTAGGGAAGGGTTGATACAATATAAATCCAACAGAAAACAGCAGAAATTCCTCCAAATAAAGCCACACCAAGGTCATGACTCGCCACATCCTGCTCAATTAATACACATAATTGTGCAATTAATATATGTAATTGCTTAATTAATATAAAGCAAAGCAGCCTTACTGTTAGGGGGTGCTCAGGGAGCCACTGCCCTGGAAGTGTCCTCCCACTGCCCCGAAAACTGGGTAGGGATCACAACCTGGGAAAGCAAACATGAAATATCTGAATACTGAGAGAAAATGATGAAATGAGAAAGCAAAATATTAAGCAAAGGATGAAGATCTGCACTAGGAAAGGTATTCTGGCAGTGTCAGTGAAGCCATGGTGGCAAGTCTGCTCTTAATGCAGTTTTTTTGAAGGCTGATGGGGAAAAGAGAAGGAATCAAGGAAAATGCAGGTGGGAATATCCCCTGGAAATGAAAGCAGGACTGATGTCTGAGCTAGGTCAGGGTTTTTCCCCAGCAGGTTTGAACATCTCCAAAAAACAACAAAAAATAAATCAGATTTTTAGAGGTCGAACCAAGATATGTCCAGAGAACGAGGCCTGCTTGCTGCTGGTCTGTCCACAAAGGATGGAGGTCGACGTTGTCCTGTCCTTTTCAACTCCTGGTTGGTGACGAAAGCTGGTCACGGGGTCACACTGAGGGTTACTGGTACAGTCTGGGTCTGAAAAGGAGAAAAAAGGGATAAAGGAAAGAAATAGCACTGCTGTCAGCTGTGCCCCCATTTCATGGCAGCAGCTGCCAGTTCCCTGGTTTATTATAACCTTTGCTTGAGTGCAAATGTGTTTTAATACTTGGGCTCAGACAGAGTGAGCTGGGGAACAGCCCCTGCCTCAGAAATGGGGGAGCTCCCAGACACATTTAATAAGGAGAAGTCCATCCCTCTATTAGAGGTGATCTTGCAACTACCAAGACTCTGGCCTTCATGGGACTGGGATTTCCTGGCCCACGTCAGCAGTTTCAGTGGAAAAACAAAGATGGGCTGAGCAAGGACCAACACAGCCACTGACACAGGGGTGTTTTGTGTTTGACTGCAAAAAAAGGAATACAAGAGAGAAAATTCACCAGATCTCTCCGTATATATCACCCCTAGTGAGTCCCTCAGATCTTCAATATCCACCTGATGAATGTCCCTCAATATACATCACCTCCAGATATTACCTCCATGTCTATAAACATCACTTGAGATCTCCAATACATGTCTGATATATCTACTTTGATATATACCTCCTGGTAGAGAGCTCCTCAGATCTCCAACATAAATCCTTATATTACAGATATATATAGTCCAATATCTGTCCCTTGATACACCCAACCTCTGCCAAGCTCCTCCGATCTTCAGTCCACCACTGATGCATCACCTTGATACAAACCAGCCCCTGGCAGCTCCTCACCTGACAGACACTCCTCTGATATCCAGCACCTGGCTGGAGCTCCTCAAATCTCCGCGTCCCATACGCCTGGCGTGGCACACACCATCTTCAGGGAGCTCCTCGGAGCTCTGATATATACACGTCACCTCAGAGAGCCCCTCAGATTTCAGTACACATCCAATATACCTACCCTGATGCATACAAGCTGTTACAGAGCCCCTCTCATTGCTGATCTAACACACACAGATGTATTTACACCTCGATGTGCTGAGCTGCTGATTTGAATGCACGTCTGACAGATGCACCTCTAGTCACACCCCACCTCCAAAGAGCTCCTCAGATGCCCAGCATACATCTGAGATTCCTACCAACACGCACTGCACCTCCAGAGAGCTCCTCAGATCCCCAGGACACACCTCAGGGATGCACCTCTGCTGCACATCACCAGTGAGAGCTGTGTCTCGTGTGGAGAGGTCGGGTAGGAGATCCATGAGGATGGTCTCCCCTGGTTTTAATTCCATCCCAAACCCCCAGCAATACCAACATGTGCAGTTCTGTGTCTTCACAGCAGGCGTCCATCATCCCAGCCAGGAACACGGGGCCAAAAGAGTTACAAGGGGAAGCTGGCATAGGAAGTGCCACTTCTGGAAACCTGGCCCAAGGTCACTGCCCAAGCAGAGATGTGGGAAGAACTGGGTCATTTCAGGGCAAAACAGGGCAGAAACCTCCAAACATGGAAAACTTGGTGAAAGGTGCCTCTTGACTTCTCAGGCCAGTGTAGGCCCTGCTGAGAGATTTAGAGACCTAATCTGGGTTAGACTAAGTGCTCAGAAGGGCCTGAGTCCAAAACTCTTTCGCCACAACAGCAGGTGAAATATTAAGGTTATTAATGGTAAAGAATTAATGTCATGCCTTGGAGGAGCACGAATGGGCTGATGCCAAATACACATTGTGAACCTGAGACTTTATTTTCACTGGATTTGTCCTGGCATCACGATGGAAGCTCATGTTTTGCACCAATCCTTCATCCCTGGAAAGACTTTTTTCCATCCCACTGGAAAGACTTTTGTCATCTGGCCTTGCTGTGTGAACAAAACGTGAGGACTGGAGGAAAAGAGGCAGAAATAAGGCTCTGACACTTAAAAGACCTCTAAAAGACTGGTAGACTGATTTTCATCCTTGGAGGCAGTCAGGCCTGAGGTCTTGGATGCCGCATGCATGTAGGACAAAAACATTCGCAACTTCTGCAGAAATGATGCCACTTTTTGTCCCCATCACGAAGAACACCAAGAGCCAGCCCCACCAGGGACATCTCCCTGAACACCCTTGCAGAGAGAGAGAAGTCTTTTTGAGCTGGCGCACACTTTTAGCAACTTCAAAAGGCATCCTTTGAAGTTTAGCAGAGGCCTTTGAAGTCCTCCCGACGCGAAAGGGAACGGAGGAGATGCCTCCTGCAAGATGCTCCACCACAGGCAATGCAAGGCAGCAAGATCCACGGTGTCCCAGGTGCTTGGGGTTGTATTCAGCAGCTGCCCGAGGGTCATAAATGAGACACCACTTCTGACAACTCATCAATCCCCCCAAACGCCCTAAATCCTGGTCTAGTTGACCTGAATAGCATCCAGCAGCAGAGAGTGGAGCCCAGTACCCCGGGACGCCAGCCTGTACCCCGGCTGCAAAAAGCCAAGGGCATCCCTATTAATAAAGATTTAATGAAGTGTAAGGGAATGCTAATAAAGCTGAGATTTAGCAAAACAAAATTCAGGATTTTCACACAAAGTGAAGGATTTTAAAGCAAGAAGGCTTTTCCCGGCATGTCACTTTGTTTCTTTCAATGTGAGCAGGCCATGATGCTTCCAACCTCATCACATCAATGCTGTTTAATTGTGACTATCACATTTTAATAAATTTAATGCAAGCTCCTCTGACCTAGGGGGAAACCACAAATGGTGAAATCCCCAGTAATGCCGGGTTTTGTTGAATTATTTTTATACTTCACACTGTGCCCAGCAGCAAGCTCTACTGGCCCCAAACTCCACACCCATGGGGAAAACCAAAGAAACCCTGTACTTGCAAAAAACAGTACAAATGCAGAAATCAAAGCTCAGATTTCAGTTAACCCTTTAAGGAGCTCCAAGGGATGATCGTGACTGTCCAAATACCTTCACAACACCTGCTGCCATCTGCCATGAGGACTTTTGTGATAAAAACCTTTGGTGTGTTGGGTTTTTACCCCCACAGTGCAACTTCTGTAGCAGCTCCAGCCTCTGGATAAGGGCTGGGGCCAGGTGTTGGGAATGCTCAGAGGGGCAAAGGGGTATATGGTATTTTCATTTCAGGAGTACAACTGGTGATGCACAAACCCCTTTCTCACAGAGTGAAAGGTTTGAGACGCGTCCATACACCCGAATATTTTCGTATTTCTGCAAAATCAAAGCTGCTCTGAGGCAAAACACGCTTGGGAGAGACAAGTCTATTGGTGGAGCCCTGCTGTAGGTGACTCACGTTATCCAAACGGGGCACGTAGAGAAATCCTGGACATCCCCAGCCCAGACATGCACATGTGAGCACATCTGGACCCAGGGAACAAAAGCGGCCTCCCTCCACTGCACTGATAAATAATGGAAAGGCAAAGTGCCCTGCAGAAGCAGCACCATACTGCTCGGCCTCGGGCGAGACGGAGGAAAATTCGGTACCCATGAGGTCTGGAACAGTGGGATTAATAACACATCAATTTTAATGCAAGGTGGCTTGTGCGGTTTTTTCCCTTTTCCTTTTTTTTTTTTCCTCCCTGCTTCACAAACAGCAAAGTGAATGTTTGAGCATCTCAGTGGGGGGTTAATGAGGACTCTGATTAGTTATTCAGATTCGCCGATGCTGCCTACATCCATCCTTGGATGGGGGAATAACAGGAAAGGGTTTGCAGAAAAAGCTCTTTAAGATGACCTGCTTGGCTTGGCTCTTTCAGGCGGGTGAAGGTCTTGGGGGGCCCACGTTACAGGGGTGCCCACCCCCAGAATCCTAGTGCCAGCTTTGGGATGGAAAAGTATATACTCCCATCATTTGTAGGGGATGCAAAAAGCTGCTGCACGTTCAGCCATGCCAATTCCTGTAAACTTTCCGAGGAAAATATTTGGATTTTGGGGAGTTTTTTCTTGTGAAAAACAAATTCTTGGGTGCCCTCAATAAAATTTGTGTGCAGTTATGGTCAGAAGTATATGACCAAAAATGATGGATGGACAGATGCAAGGACACGTGGATTCATGGGTGCAAGGATGCACAGATGCAGGGATGACCACACATGGTGAAATGATTCAAGGATACATGGAGGCAAGGGTGGAAGAAAGGATGGATCATCCCACAAGCCACCACTGGGCTACAAAAATGCAACAATTGCTGAAGTATTTTCTACAGCATCCCATAAAATTCTAACAGTGGTTTATGTCCTTGCGGAAAAGCAATGAGCTCACCTCCTTGCTCCTTGACCCAGGGATATTTTAAGCAGGTTGAGCTCAGATCAGTATTTTAAGAAGGTTGAACTGCTGTACTTTGGGGTTTCTTTCCAGATTTAGGCTTTTGTTCTTCACCTGCATCAAAAATCAAAAGGGAACCTGAGAAAATAAATGGCAGGTGGCCAAAATGATGCCACAAAAGGCCTGGAGGATGGAGCCAGGGAGGTGTTTCATGGCATTGCAAAGGGGCTAACAAAAAAATATGGGCATTATTTTAGGATTCACTCTAGGATTCATGATTTCTTCACCCAGAAGAAATATCTGAAGGATGAGCAGGAGGGTGAAGGCAGTCTCTCACTGGTAAACTCACTCTAACAACAAATGCCAACACTATTTCTTCTTGGGTCCAGAGACCCAGCTGGCTCCTGCTTTGAGCATCGCTCAACCTAACACCCCATAGGGGTCTGGGGGGGCTAAACTGGTGTTTGTGTCATTTCCCACAGCACCTGCCAGGACCTCAGAGGAAAGACAAACTGGGGTTATCCTTCCGATTTCACACTGAGGCACTCCATCCCAAACAGGCTCTTTTCCCAAGGACGTTTCCATATGCTTTGTCTGGGTTTTAAACGGTGTGTTAATTGTTCTGAATTAACAGCTCCAGCTGGAGAAGCAAACAAGCAATTTGCAGCCTTAAGATAACACCCAACTTATCTCAAGTGATTTAAGTTGGGAGTTTTTTTGTTTGGTTGGGGGTGTTTAAGTGGTTTTTGGGGGGGTTGGGGTTTGTTTGGTTGGTTTTGGGGTTTTTTTTAGGGGAAACAGCACCTTTCTGTTTGTGAATGCACTGTCCAGAGCTCGGCTAAAATCACTCAGTGCACCCAATCTACCAGGGGTGGCCATTGGCACACGGCCACGGGAGGAAGTGGGATTGTAGCACAAAGAGAAAAAGTGAAAAATCTCTGCATTTTGTTTTACTTTAGAGACAGGAAAAATATAATATAGCCTCATCACTGCAGGGCAAACCACTGACTGCAGAAGGGCTAAGGATTATTTTCTCCCCAACACCTTTTTTTTTATTACATAGAACCAGAGAATCCCAGACTGCTTTGGGTTGGAAGGGACCTTAAAACTCATCTTGTTCCAACTCCCTGCCATGGGCAGGGACACCTTCCACTATCCCAGGTTGCTCTAAGCCCTGTCCACCCCGGCCTTGGACACTTCCAGGGATGGGGCAACCTGTGCCAGGGCCTCACCACCCTTACAGGGAAGATTTTCCATTTAGTTTGTTTCAAAATATTCAAGCTCTCAAATAGACCAAAAAACCCATCAGCAAACTCTTTCAAGCTTTATCCCTTTGCCCTCTTTTATCTTCTTCCTTTTTCCTTTTTTCATTTGCTGCTAGATAGAGGGAGAAGGAAAGACCATGATGATTATTTGTTTACAAGACTGGATCTTCAACGTGCATATATCAATTTTTCTTCTAATTGTCATTTCAGCAATTTAAATCCTTTCTAAGCTCACTCAGGGTGTGGGATTCAAGGAGGAAAGCCCACCCCTCTCTCCCCACCCTTCCATGCCTGGTTTTAAGAGGAGCCAGTGGTGCTGGCAGTGAAGCAGACTCCACAAGAAAAGATTTCTATGATTATGACCAAGTGCCTGCTGCCAGATTGAGTGGAAACTCCTCTTGCTACCTGTCCTGGTTCCAGCCAGGAGAGGGTTAATTTTTGCAGTAGCTGGGAGGGGTCATGTCCAGGACCTGGTTATTCTAAACCACTTCACATCGTTTTTGGGGGAGGGGCAGGAAAGGGACTCTCTCCCCAGCCGGAGGGAGCAGCTCCAGCTTCAAGGTGAACATTTCTCTATGTGAATCACCCTCTTTTTTTGTACACTTTTGTTATTAATATTGTTGCTGTTACTGTTCCCAGTAAATTGTTCTGATCTCAACCCCTCCTTTCGATGATGATCTTTGCCTCTTGTCCCTCCAATTCTCTTCTCCAGGAGGAGAAGGGGAGAGGAAAGGGAGTGGCAGCGTGGTTTGCAGAGTCTCAGCAGAAGCTCTAAACTGGGGGTACCATTCCTAAACCATGATTCTACCCCTGCCAAGACTGAGTTGGGACTCAATGTCCCTCAACCCCCAGCAGTTTTCCAAGAGCATCAGATAACTGGGGTCACAGATGGGGTCATGGTCCTCCAACATGGTCTTCTGCTGAAGCTGGGACACTTTGTCTCCATTTTGCCACCTTTTTCCAGAGGAAAAGGGGTCTCACTGTGCCCTGAAGACACGAAGAAGGGACATTAAGATGCAATGATGCACCCGTCTCCAGCGATGGGAGGCACCTCCGAAATCCAGACCCAGCTCTGGGGCTGTGGGACTCAGGCAGCCTTGGATGCCCAGATCCCCAGTGCCAAGCTGTGCTACCTGACGACCTCCTGGCACGTGGATAAAGTAACAGGAGAAGCGATAAATCACTTTGGCACCTTCCCTGGGCATGGCAACCCTCGATAAAAAACCAAAACTCGAGGGAGGGAGGCTGACACCACACTATTCCCAGTGCATTCTGTGGCACAGATTAATCCTTCTTGATGGAGAATTACAATTAGGGCTCCGTCTTAAGGAGATATCAGCAATCAGATATCTTATCAAATGCCACCTCAATTATTCAAACAATCCCTGGCTCTTAGATTTGGGTGCTGTTTAGGGAAAGCAGTCCGATTAATGTGCTGACACTTCCCCATCACGTCCGACATCCTCAACTCCATGTCTGATTACAGAATTTGCATTCAATTTAATTTTTTCCATCTGGAGTAAATGAATAATCCGAGTACCTACCCCAGCCTTAATTACATTTGTTAAATTAAAAACCTGGGATGTGAGAAATTTAAATGCATGTAGCTCCGTGGCCAGACAAACCTGCATGTTCAACCTGCCGCAGCCCTGCCAGCTCCTGCTCCAATATCTCCTCCTTCCCCACAGCCAGGCATCAAGGAAATTACAACTAGAAAACAAAAATTCTTTCTAAACGATGAAACAATAGATGATCTTTTGACATTTCCAGCGCTGTTTGCAAGGGAATGAGATAAAATGTAATAAATTCATATACTTCTGTGTGTTTCTTGGCTCCAGCAGCTAAAATTTCCATCTCTTTATGCAGGAGTCCTGGGGAGCAGAAATCCTTGATAATGCCAAACAATTCGACACTTTATTTTCTCTTTACTCCACACCATGCAAAACACAGGCTTCAAGCTGCCAGCTGCTGGGAGTGAAACCAGATGCCACATCCCTTTTCCATATGGAAGCAGAAATCGCCCCGGCTGGGGGGGTCCTGTGCTCCCCTCGGTCCCAGCCCTCCGTGACCCCAGGGCTGCTACTGGCACACAGCAAAGCCTCTCTCCAACAGCAAAAAACACAATTTCAATGGTGCATTTCTCATTTTTTACACTCAGCCTGGCTCAGGTCAGATCTCAGTACCATCAGACCCTGAGAACATAAAAAAAAATTCACCCCGAGCCACTGCATTTCCTGATTTTAAAATAAAGAAGGTAAACAGAGAGGTGTAAGTAAAACTACTGAACTTGATAATTTTTTTAAAATAAACTTAGCAGAAGCTTGCTGAATTTCCCTTCTTTTGGAGATGATGGAACTTAAAAGGCTGGAATTCAGAGGTGGACTCAAAGTGGTGATGAGAAAAGTGTCCAAATAATTAAAGAATAATTAAACATTAAATGGAAGAAAAAGCATTACCAGCTCAGACCAATTTAGGAGGAATATTTCACAGATTAATTGGAAATGGGAAATGTCAAATTAATATATTTGGGTGTTGATCTAGATGTCCACAGCAATGAAAATGTTGAGGAAAGTCTTTTCTCAACACTCACAAAGACTGAATTAAATAACTTCCATGTGAGTGAGGGCAATGACAACAATCCCCCAGTTTGAAGCTTGTGAGACCAGTAACAAAATACAGTTAAAAATACTCAGGGAAAGCCACGCTCAGGTAAAGTGGGACAGGTGAGAGCAGACTCAAAAATAGTTTTCCCTTTCCTCCCAGCATTCCTGCAGCTCAGACAACACTTCTGCAGTCCCAGGAAGCTGGATTTGACTCCCCAGGCCAAAAAAAATCCCTTCAGAGGGGTGTTATAGAGCATCCCCCCAGGCACAGTGGCCATCAGATTTGGCCACCAGAGCAGGCAACTCGGATGCAGCCTAATGGGCCTGCGGTTCCTCATCCTTCCTGACTTTCTCCTGCTTTGTTTGGAGTTAACAGTTACAGTTCCGGAGAAGAAAACATCATGTTTTAGCAATGAGGTCCCCAGCGAGGCTGTTTAAAAATTAATTAGTGCCATGCAACGTATTAGCGATGAATAGTAATTTTAGCTTTTGTACCTACCTCATTGCCTTCTACACAGTTGTTATTCCAGCTTTTCCATGGTCCTCCCAGCCAACCAGGACCTACACAGAGCATACCAAGGAAATTATTGGCTGTGTCTCCTGGAAATACCCAATTCAACAGCAAACACAAACCCCAGCGTGTTCTCTCTGAAGCTTATAAATAAATAAAGGTCATATTTGCTGAGCTGGCTGGAAGGTTGGGAACCTGCTCTGCTCACAGAGGTTCCAATCATCCCAGAATGGCAGCTGTCCAAGGGTGTGAGCCTGGCTAAATGCCCCCATAGCCCCTGAGCAACGTGGGTGCTGTGGTGTGGAGGAGGTTGTGGCTCGTGGCTTCATCCAGGAGGGAGGAGAGAGGTCCTCCCTCCATGGACAGACATGGGTGATCACCCAGCCCTGAAGATGGAGAACCTTCAAGGATGGAGCTCTGCCAACCCCACATGTATCTGCCAGCCCTGAGGATGAAGATTCTCCTCCAAACCCAAGGGAGAAGATCCCCATTTCCCAAAGATGGAGATACACTCCCAACTCTGAAGGTGAAGATGCTGAAGCCTCAGGGATGGAGCTCCACAGAGCACAAGGAAGAATCCACCTAACCCCAGGGTTGGGAATTCCCCCAGCCACAAGGAAGGGGATCTCCCAACCCTGCAAATGGAGATCTCCAAAACCCAAGGATGGAGACTCATGAACTTCAAGGATAGAGCTCCTAACCCTGAGTATGGGGATCCACCAACCCTGACGATGTAGATCCTCAAAACCCAGGGACCCTCACAACCTTGAGGATGGAGATCTTGCAGACTCCAAGGATACCCCAAGAATGGAAAACTTGCAAGGAGAGAGAAATCCCCTCCAGGACAAAGATCCCCCAAACCCAAGGATGCAAATTCCATCTTCCCCAATCCTATGGAGGGCAATCACCCCCGGGACATCAGTGGCTGAAGTCTTCACCCCAGACTGCACGGAGCAGGACCCGGGGGCATTACCCTGCTCTGGTAATGCCCACCTCCCAAACTGCAACCCCAAACGAGCACCAGTGTGCTCCTTTTGGCAGCGAGGGAGGCAGCAGGGACCAAGGAACCTCGCTGTGTCGACTGCCTTCAGGTGGATTGCGGAGCTGAGGGGAATTTGCTGGGACATCTGGAATATATTCGTTTTACGGCATGTTTCATATCACAGACAGGTACTTTGAAGCAGTTAAGTGGTAGCAGGGCAGCACGTCCCCATGGGTGGGCTGCGGTTTGCGCTTTCAGCCCGAGCTGCACCAGCATGACAAAGGGGCTGGGGAGACAGAGCTGACGTTTTCCAAACAGCTTTGTGCCTCTGGGGGCAAATCCAGCAAGAAATTAAAACCCAAAAGGCCAAAAAAAGAAAAAAAAAAAAAAAAAAAAAAGAAAAAAAGAAAAAAAANGAAAAAAAAAAAAAAAGAAAAAGAAAAAAAGAAAGAAAACGACCCCCACATCTAAGTGATGTTGATCCCCACATCAGGCTATTAACAGGCCCATCACAAATTGTAAATGACTCAGATAAATTAAATGGCTTAGCAACTGTGAGGAAAGGCCCTTCTGAAGATTCATTTGTTTCGCGGAAAAGAAATTATTCGGGAATTTAAACTCTTTTCCAGCAGCTTGACACCGACACCCTGTCAAGCCCACATGTTGATGCTCACACAGCCCTGGGAGGCAGTCAGCCCTGAAAGGAAAAGTCAGAGAATCAGAGAATCCCAGAATGGTTTGGGTTGGAAGGGATCTTAAAGATCATTAATTCCAATTCCCTGCGATGGGCACGGACACCTTCCACTGTCCCAGGCTGCTCCGAGCCCTGTCCAGCCCAGTCTTGGACACTTTCAGGGATGGGGCAGCCACAGCTTCTCCGGGCACCCTGTGCCAGGGCCTGCCCACCCTCACAGGGGACAATTTCTTTCTGATTTCTAAACCTCCTCTCTTTCAGTTCAGCGCTGTTAAATTCCTCTGCGAGCATCCAAAAGCAGGGGGGTACAGGCACGTTCCTGCTGGCGAGCCACTAACGAGGCTGTGCCTCCTCCCAGCAAAACTATTAAACCAATAGCCTCAACCAATGAGGAGGTCTGCAAATGGGATGATTTGACCCAAAACGTCCCCATGCTGAGGGAAAGCCGGCAAATGAGCTGCAATTAAAAAGGAAAGGGGGACAGCAACACGAGGCAAGGAGTTAGGGTTGCAACCCTGGGTGCAGAGAGGTGCAGGGATGCCAAAACCTGCAGGGATCCCCTGAGGCCCCTAAGCTGCAGTGATTTACCCCCCAAAGCAGGGAGCCGCTGCTTTCCTCCCGTGGTAATTCATGAAATTCATGCGTGAAACCCACCTGACTTCAGAGGCAAAGCCAAACTCCCCATTCACAGCCCTTTTAGCTCATGCAAAATTGAGGGGTTTTTCACCTTCAGACACTATTTCGCCAGCAGCAGCAACTCAAAACCCCTTTTAGTGGAAGTTCAGAGGTATAAAAGATGCAAAACACCCCTAAATTATTCACATGGTGTTTCAATCAAAGCCGCACTGTGGGATAAAGGGAAGGATCTGGTGACCCTGGGGATGTCTCCCCATCCCTGTCTAGATAGAAAAACCCTTCTTGTATTTATTGGGGAGAAGTGAATGGGGGAGAGAATAAAATGAAAGGGTTTCCTGTATCCAGAAAGGGCTGGAGAGTGAGGAATGCATTCCGTATCCATTTTTCAGGTGCATCCAACCAGAGAATCCTGGTTGCATTTGCCCTTTGGCAACACTGAAGCTTTTCCAAACTTTCATAGCATCAGAGGAGTAAAATTAAAGTGGGGCACGGGAAGAGAAATTGCTAACCAAGAAATCCAGCAAGAAAGGATAGAAACAACCAAAATAGGAAACTCCAGAAAAATAATACTTTTGTATTTCAAATACAGGAGGTTTTCAAAAAGGAAAAGCCTTGGAAGATATTTTTTCTTCCATTTTTTCCCTCTCTGTTTTGCTTCTTTCTGTTTCACTGAGCATCCAGGTGCTCCTGAGCTGGGATTTCCATTTCTCTGGCTCCTTCTTGGGGCAAAACCCCAACAGCCCAATACAAAAAACCCCAAAGTCCAATCCCAAAAGTAGGACACCAAGCCCTGCTCAATACAACCTCAGCTTGAGGCTCGCTAATTACCCGGTAATAGTATTTATATGCTGCCGGCACACTCGGAAATGCAGCTCCAAATAACCGAGGTCAGCATCAATATTAATGTCCCGGCTTGAGTCTCCATGTGCAGGGACCAACGAGAGACAAAAAAAAATCACAGCAAAGCGAAAAGAGGGGCAGAAAATGAATTTTAAAAGTATTTTTCTGTGTTTGGGCAGGAAGGGAGTGCTTGAGATTAAATGAGGGGAGCAGCAATAAGAGCAAATACAAGTTCCCATCTCCGAGGCATAAATCTTGCAGATTCTTCACCATCCGTACGCCCTTCCTCAAACTTTGAGTTTCCCCACAGGTAGGAACAGGCCAAAAAACCTCTTCCTTTCTTGGGATGGGAATAGATTTCTACAACTCAGGGCCTTTCCCTAAGCAGTTACTCTAAGACGATCAGCTTCAAACATTCCCCCATGCAAAATTCAGTCCTCTTTCGGTTGTTCATGCAAAATCCCAGGCTTTGGGTTGGCTCAGCTGGAAACAACCTCCCAAGAAGCATTTATTTTCCAGTGGTAGTTCAACCCCTATGTAACCCCCAGATTCAATATTATATTGCATGTAAACGCACACAGAGTATTTGTAGAAATGTGGCCACACAAGGCACAGGGTGGGTCACCCACATGTCCCAGCAACACTCCATAATTTGATTAAAAAGGTCTTTTCCTAATAATTTCTACGCAGAGACACTTGTCACACCAGGAGCATTAAGGCAGAGTTTAAATGGAGTTAATAAACCATTAATAGCCTGCACTAAGGCTGTGATAGATTTGAGCTGCATGGGATCAGTACCCCTTGGTACAAGGTGTTACTGCCAATGTCCATGTTCGGTGCACATCAGAAAAAATCAGGGGTCTTCCATGAAAAATGCAGTTCCGGGAAATCTGATGTTTCTCATGGAAAGATCTCGTTTTCAGGATTTTTTCCATCAAAATGGAAGCTGGCAGTTTAAGAGCGAGGGTGGATGTGGCATTTACTCTGGGGAGTGTCAGGTGTCAACCCACACCACTGACACACTAATTCATGTTGATTAATACTGAAAGAAAATGAGTGGAAGCCATAAAGTTCATGCCCAAGATTTCAACATTAAGACATTCCCAGACCATCATTTTGCGATACTTTCTTCCCAATGCAATTTGAGAGTTTCCTTAGTTTTAGTCAAATTCCAAGCAAGAAAAGGGCAAATTGTGGAAGGGATGTGAAAACAGATGCTCTACCTCCCCCAGCAACTGTGGTTACAAGGCCTTTACTGACACATTTTGAGCTGTTATTAAACAACATCAGCGAGTAACACTGACCCTTCAGAGAAGACCCAGCTCTGTACTGATGGCTACAACAGCAGCAGGTAACATTAACCCTTCCAACACCCAGCCCTGAGTTAATGACTGCAATGGCAAAGAGTGAAATGTTGGTCCTACAGAGAAGGCCCAGCCCTGCATTGATGACCACGCTGTGTCGAAGCAGGACTCAAGCCAACTGCCTAAAGACTGCCATAAAAATCAAATGCTACTATTAAGTGATTTCAGATATTGCAAGAAATCCCCAGAGACTAATTACAACCTCGTTTGGCAATTTGGGTGGAAAGCACGCTCTGCAGTTGTAGCCTTGGCCATCAATTCTGGTCAACCTTGAGATCTTTCTAAAGAGCCGTTGTGTGACCCAGTGGAAATGGCAATTTTTCATATGGAATTTTTCCCAAAGCTTAAATCGCCTCTTTATTAAATATTTCTTAGTTCTAACTCGTGGAGAGACGCTGCGAGGTCTATTCCAGGAGGAGCAGTCTGTGAGAAAAGGTCAGAGGGTAAAAACTTCTCAGGGGAAAAAAAAGTGAGGATTTCCACTCGAGATGCTGACTGGCACCGCCAGAGGACCCAGAGATAAACCCTAAAACAGGAGGGGTTTGTTTTGCTTCATTGGGGTGATGAAAGAAGAGCCATGAGAGGGAGTAACACCTTCTTCCACCTCCTCAGGCTGCAGATGGTCACTTTTGGGCATTCCAGCCAAAACCCTGACAATCCACTGAGAGACTCTTCCCCACCACTTCCAAGAGAGACGAGTGAAAGGAGAGCAACTTCCTCCAACCTTTCCACCAGCATCCGAGAAAACACCTAAACCACCACACCTTGCAAATCCCTCCCTGCCTTTCCCCTCCCCAACGGCTTCCCCAGAGGAACCTCCAAGATGTCCAAAACCTGCTCAGAATCACGACCTGCCGAACAAATAACTGAAATCAAACAAGGAATTGAGTTAATTAATAAATTGGGAACTACTGAAAGTCAACACGCCTGGCAATCAGCCAGACACGGCTGCTTTATCAGTGCTCCGTGTTTTCCCCCACTGGGTTCCCAGGAAATGGGAGCTGCAAGGACTGAGAGAAATAAGAGTAATTTTGAGGGTTGCTGCAGCTTTTCAGCTCTCTGATGAGATGTTATTGGCTGATCTCCTACACAGCTGCTCCCTGCTGAATAGACACATCCCACCTCCAACGCCGCTGGCCATCCACCAGTGTGGGAATAAATGCAAGATTTGGGGAGGTTTTTTTCAGTTGATGTGAATTATTTGGGGATTTTTTTTTTT
>VYXC01002067.1:82020-100025 GCA_013397175.1 Platysteira castanea
AATGTAATATATACAATATATTCAGTGTATATCTTATTTAAATTTATCCCATTTATTTATTTATTTATTTATTTATTTATTTATTTTTATAGTTATATTTATTTTTCTATCTATGTTTACGTTTATGTTTATGTTTATGGTTATGGTTATGTTTATATATTTTGTGTATATAAATAAATAAATATATATCTATATGGGATATATATAGGGTACACATTGAATATCTATCTATATATATCCCATATATACATATATAATATTCAAAATAATCATCTAACATAACATATCCAATAGATGGCTATAATGTAATACATCCAACACATTCAAAGTGCACCCAATATATACATATATATATATAAAATATCCAATGTAATAGATCCAGTGGCTGGATCCAATGGAATAGAGGTACTATAACCTGTATATTTATTCTATTTATCTGACTTCCATAAGCATTAACCCCTTCTGCTGCTGCTTCTCATCTATTTATCAAACTTCCAAAAAAACCCAACTTTTCTCAAGTTTTTGGCTTTCTCTCCTCCCACACACAGGAGAAAATCAACATTTTCCTACGATGAGCAATCCCCACATTAAAGCATTTCCCTTCCATTTTGGGGTGCACCTCACTGCCAAAAATAGCTATTTCTGGAAATGCAGCAGGTGTGACACCTCAGAAAACAAACTGCCCATTCCAGCCGGGTTTTCCGAATTTTTAGACATTTACACAAGCACCTGCTAATTCTGGGGGTGACTCTGGCTCTGAGTATTTCACCCCATTGTGAATTTTGCTTTTTTGAAGGGTTTTCCCTGAGTTAGCAGCTGAATTTTCCTTCGCCATGAAGCCCCGCTCCCATATCTGTGTCAGGGTGCTTCGGCCCTGAGCATCATCCAGTGGCCAGGGGTTTGATTTTGCTTTTCAAAATAAGAAATCCCAAAAAACAAAAAATAAAGGTCTTGGGGGAATCGATTTTTGTTTAATATTAAAAAAAAAAGAATTTCCCTGAGCTGTGACGCCCAACTGCACACGGTACCACGATGGATCCCAGGTCCACCCCAGCACCTGAAGCACATCCACATCCAGCAAAAGAAGGGAAAAGGGAGTGGAAGGATGGGAAAAAATGGAGGGAATTTCAAAACCAAAAGGTTTTTAGAAATAAAAATAACACTGAAATAATATCTGCTTGAGGAGCAAAACTAATACTCAGTGAGACTCCAAAATTCAATCAAAACTCCCAAAATTTTGTCTCTACCCCTGCCTGTAGGGCCAATTTCTGGCAGCAGAAATGGGTATTTTAGAGCAATTAATAGATGATATTGAGACATATATAGCTGTATCTATAGTATTTCTAATTAACACTACTATAAATAATATATACTACATAATATATAGCAAGATAATAATTCCTTGCAATATATCATTGGATATCAAACATTATACAGCAATCTAATATATATTCCACAATCAGTATATCACTATAAATCAAGCATTATAAATAAATATATCAATGTGAAGAGATCCTAATCTATTTCTATAATACAGGATTATGCCATGTAGTTATTTAATTATTTATAAACATTTGTGCATTATACCCACTTATTATAGGTTATATATCATCATTATTATATTGCTATGTATCACACATTTCCACAATAATATTTATGGCAATAAATAAAGTTTATCAGTATAGACATAGCAAAAAAAAGGGGGGGAAGCTGATTTTTGCAAATCAGCTGCAATTTAGAGAAAAATAATTTATAAAAATAATTCATAAAAATCCCCCAAACCCCCAAAAGATTTTGGAGAAAACCCCACTGAACACCTGAGCAACGCAAGTCCCACTCACACCCCACCAGCACACTGGGGCAAGTTATCCCAATAAGATAAAAGAAGTTGTTTAAATCTCTTTTTTTTTTTAATCTTTTTTTCCCTTTTTTTTTTCTCTTTGCCCACAGAGCTGGAGCTGGGAATCCATTAGCCTTTAATGAAGTGAAACCCTCATCTTGCCGGAGCCACCTCATTTAGCGCAATTGTTTCGCAGCCATTACGGAAAGACAATTACAAGGAAGCGGCGAGAGTAATTGGAAATGCTGGCAGGAGTTGGGCGAAATGATAATAAATAAAAATATTCCCCCTAATAAGCTTGCCAGGAGGGGGGTGGGCTGGAGAAAATCAACATAATTAGAACTGAACCTCGGTGAGGAAAAACAGACAGCGGGGTGGCGAGCGCTCGGCGTGGAGGAGCGGGGGGAAAAGTGGAGAAAACTTCATGTTTTTCCTCAAAAAGCAGCAGGAAAAAGACTTTCCCCACCTGTACGCGGCTATCAGGAGCAAAAAATGGTTGGAATGGGAGATGCTGGCCGCAGGGATGCTTGTGATGCTCCTCCATCACCTGTTCCAGGCTGGAATTAAAGCCAAGGAAAAGCTTAAAAGTGAGATGGTTCTGCTCACAGGACGTCATCGAGGAGCATCATTGGGTAACAGCAATTTCTCCTCATCAGAGGGGATTTTTTAACATGGAAAATAAAATTATTTTTGCAAAACCTGTGTTATTTACATTAACTTTAAGACTAGAAAGCAACTCCGATGTGGATTTGGGGGGAAAGGGTTAAATCATACTCAAAACCCAACACAAGCAGCTGTTGGTGGGTTCCCTCCTTGCTCCTCAAATCCTGTCTTTTTCCACCAAATAATTCCTGTCCCCTGCAAAACCATCCACGCTCTGTTCCCATTCTCACCCCAACCCAGTGTTGCTTTAGCAGCTCCTCCAAAACAGCTGGCAGAAAAAAAAACCCCTTTAAACTGGGGGTTTGCACCCAAAAAAGCCATTCAAGCAAGGGTTTGCAGGAAAAAGGTCCTTCAAGCAGGGAATTGTACCAAAAAAATCCTTAAAATAGGGGCTTGCAACCAAAAATGTACTTTTACCAGGGGTTTTCAGCAAAAAATAGTCCTTCAAGCAGAGCTTTGCAGAAATAAAGTCCTTCACACAGGCACTAAAGGTTGTCAAAAAGGGGTTTGTACCCCCAAAAAAAACTCCCTTAAAAAAGGGTTTGCACCAGAAAAGCCCTTAAAACAGGGGCTTTGAATCAAAAACAGTCCTTCAAACAGCACTCACATCATAAAATGTCCTTTAAATGGATATCCGCACCAAAAAAGTCTTTAAAGAGCGGCTTTGCACCAAAAACCACTTTAAACAAGGGTTTGGAGCCAAAAAGGGCTTTCAGCCAGGTGTTTGCAGCCAGCAAAGGCCCCAGCCCAGGGGCTGCACACCAAGAACTCCCCCAGCCCCTCTGCCCCCTGCTCCCTCTCTGGATGTGCAATTCCTGCTGCAAAACCCAGCCCCTGGGGGAAATCCCAGTCCCTGTCCCACCACAGCAAGGGTTTTCCCAAATCCAGGCAGGATCCTGCCAGGGGAATTCTATTTCCCCCTTATAATTTCTGTTCTGCTCGGAGTCTCTGCAGGGGCAGGTGGGAAGAGCCCAAGTGTCTCACCCCAAATATAAAGTACTCACCAAAATAATAAGGTAGTCCCCAAATTGATCAAATATCCTCCCCAATGACAAAAATACCCCAAAACATAATAAAATACCCACAAATAAATTTAAAAATTAAAATGAAAAAATAAATAAATCGATTATAAAATAGCCAAATAAATTGTAAAATACAGAAAAAATAAAATGCTCCAAATAAATAACGAAATACCCCCAAAATAATAAAATACNTGAGAGCAGGTGGGCATGGGTGTGGGAGGAGAAGAGGGAGATGGGGCTGTGCAAGGAGTGAGCACGGACAGCGCCTGGGAGAGAGGACAGGAGAAGTGTGCAAGGGAGCAAGGGNATGGGAAAAACTCTGGAAAACTGGGGGGAAACTGGGCTATTTTGGAGTTTTTTAGACCACTGCTGGTGGAGGAGAGAAGAGGGAGGCAGCTGTGGGGTGTGGTNAAATAAATAACAAACTAGACCTCAAAAATAATAAATGACTCCTCCAAATAATAAAATATATTGAATAATTAATAAAATATCCCCCCAAATGGTCAAATAGCCCAAATCTGCCCTGGCCCTCTGGAGCGAAGGCGACTTTCATTTAAAAACCACGCACGTTTTTTTCCTTGCCAGTTCCCAACTCTGTTAAGATCATTATCACAGAATGGGAGCGGAGATAAAACATTTTTATTTTCTTTTCTTTTCCTTCTAGTGGGATTTTTTAGCAGAGCATCCCCCACTCCCAGCTCTCATGGAAGTCAGCTCATGTTGGGAGNACATTAAATACTATTGAATAGTATAAAATATTATTAGATCTTATTAAATATTCTGCAAAGCCATACACACAAATATTTAGGAGCTGTGAAATGCCTCCACCACCCAGCTGGGATGCTGCAGTGGGTACCAGCAGGCTGAGTCCTGCTGGGAACACAATGGGAAAAACTCTGGAAAACTGGGGGGAAACTGGGCTATTTTGGAGTTTTTTAGACCACTGCTGGTGGAGGAGAGAAGAGGGAGGCAGCTGTGGGGTGTGGTGAGAGCAGGTGGGCATGGGTGTGGGAGGAGAAGAGGGAGATGGGGCTGTGCAAGGAGTGAGCACGGACAGCGCCTGGGAGAGAGGACAGGAGAAGTGTGCAAGGGAGCAAGGGAACAGCCCNATAAAACATTTTTATTTTCTTTTCTTTTCCTTCTAGTGGGATTTTTTAGCAGAGCATCCCCCACTCCCAGCTCTCATGGAAGTCAGCTCATGTTGGGAGTTAATGTTTCGTTAATACATAGGTTTTTTGTTAATTTATTTTACTTTATTTTACTTTTCCATATTTCTCCTCAGTCACCAATTATTTTGCTCCCAAAGGGATTATTACAATTCTCCCTGTGACTTTTTTAGCCTTGGTGCCTTCCATAAGCCACAGGTGACGCTCATGCCACAATAATGTGTTATTAAATAATATTAAATTATTTTAAATTATGTAAAATTATTTAAAATACATTAAATACTATTGAATAGTATAAAATATTATTAGATCTTATTAAATATTCTGCAAAGCCATACACACAAATATTTAGGAGCTGTGAAATGCCTCCACCACCCAGCTGGGATGCTGCAGTGGGTACCAGCAGGCTGAGTCCTGCTGGGAACACAATGGGAAAAACTCTGGAAAACTGGGGGGAAACTGGGCTATTTTGGAGTTTTTTAGACCACTGCTGGTGGAGGAGAGAAGAGGGAGGCAGCTGTGGGGTGTGGTGAGAGCAGGTGGGCATGGGTGTGGGAGGAGAAGAGGGAGATGGGGCTGTGCAAGGAGTGAGCACGGACAGCGCCTGGGAGAGAGGACAGGAGAAGTGTGCAAGGGAGCAAGGGAACAGCCCCGGGANGTGCAAGGGAACGACTCTGGGAGGATGAAGTGTGCAAGGGAACATCCCTGGGAGGATGAAGTGTGCAAGGGAACACCCCTGGGAGGATGAAGTGTGCAAGGCAGCACGCAGGCAGTGAGCAGGGAGTGCCCAGAAGGGTGCACAGGAGCTGGGTGTGTGCAGGGAGGGGTGAGGGGGGCGAGCAGGGACGGGAGCGTGGGAGGACGGGCGGAAGCCTGAGGTGTGCAAGGTGTGCAAGGTGTGCAAGGTGTGCAAGGTGTGCCTGAGGGCTGNCTCTATAATTGTTATCTATGTTAGATACTCGAAAATATCTATATTTGTTATATAGATAACGATATAATTGTTATCTATATGATTAAACAAATATACAGAGATAACATAGCTTATCCTATACGTAATATATACTTTATTACATATAATATAGATTCTATATAGCCTATACTATATATTTTACATTCTATATTATCTATTACCATCATTCTCATACATATTAATTATATCCTAAAGCTATGATATATTAGATATTTTATATCTATAATCTACAATACATCACATATTTATTATATCATATATCACAGATATTATATACTACACTGTATATCATATCATGTAATTATAGAAATACATGCACGATATGTAACTTTTGGAAAACCCATGGTTCAGCCCCTATTTTATATAAAATACAAGTATTTTAAGTCCCAACCCACAGTTCGGCCCCTAAAGACACCCTGTAAAAAAAAATCCAGAACCTGAAGGATCAATTCCCATTGGAGAGAAATGTGGAATATAAGATGTGAGGTGGAATACATCTCCATTCTGGATCTCAAGTGAGATATATTGAGAAATAACAGGATTTGAGGTATTTGGGAATATCTCATTTACAAGGATCTATTCTAGTCCATTCTATTCTATTTAATCCAAAGTGAATTTGCTCAGAGATTCCCATGGAGGCTGGCAGAAATAGGAATCTTTAGGAGAAAAACCAACACCTTGACAGAGAGATGCACAACTTGGGAGTGATTGGGACTTCCCAGAACTGGCAAGAATTTCCTTCCTGAATTCACTTTCCTGAATTTCCTGATTCTGCAGGATTCTGCTATCCTGGCACTGTGGCTCTTTGGAGAAAATCCAATTTATTCATCAATAAATCCACTTTTGCTGCAACACCCCAAGACCCCGATGATGATTTTGGGGTTTTAGAGCCTCAAAATCCCACTCTGCCTTTTCCTGATCAACCAACTCCAGGTAAGCCCAAACCCTCTGGAATTTGGTACTTCACACCAGAAATCCATCTATTTCTTGATGCATGAGCATCCCACTGTGTGACCACAAAGGGGTTGCAGGGAGCAACTCCTCCAAATTTTGGGGGGATGGAAAAGCATTTTCAGGGTTGCAAGAATTAATTAATTTGCCAAAGCAGTGTTTGCATCCCGCATTCCCAGTGGGAATTTTTCAGTAGCCAAGTGGAAAGGTTTATTTAGCCGGGAGCGGCGCTGGCTTCACAAACATTTCCCCTTATCCAGCAGGGAGAACCTCACCAACCGAAAGGAGATTTAATTAGTGAAAATCTCGTTAGGCAAACGAAATTATCCGTAAGACAATCCTGCTCTGGACAGGGGGGTGATTAACCAGAGCCATTAATCGAGAGCGGTGCTCCAACAGGCAGCTCCGCTCCAGGGTGGGGGGGCTGTTGTAGGGCACCACACCCCCGCCCCCACCCCCTCTGTGCCTGCCGAAAAGCCCTTGAGCATCTCATCAGCTCACCTTGATTGCATCATGCAAATTGCAATTAGCTTTTCGTTTCATCACCCCAGAAAACAGGAAAAAAAACGTATTTTGGAGGTGTGGGTGCAGCAACCCCCAAAATTTGAGAGGGACCAGATTGGTACCCACCCGGACGATGTGCTTGCATCCCACCACTGAGCACTGAGTGATGCAAATGCCATTTTTTAAGTTATTTTAAGGTGTTTTGTTATTATTTCCAGCTCTTACACGAGGGTTTTTTACCCCAAAGCTGTGGGTGTTTTCACACTGGTCCCTAAGGACACCCGGGAGCACCGTGGCCTCCACGAGCTGTAACGCCAAGGGCATTGCTCAGGCAGCTCAGAACTACAGGGAAACCTAAAAGAGCTGAGAGCACAAGCTGGGCTACCTCAGAATTCACCAGGACTGAACCCCGGAGGTGATGGCAACCAGAGGAGTGGGAAGGGACCCACTGATCTTCTAACCTTTAGCAGGATATCACAGAGCCACCTAAAAAAAGCATCGATTCAGGGCAGGAGAAGCCTTCCCCTTGCCAGGAAGTCCTCCTGCCTTCAAAAATGGGGGGGAAAAAGCCAAAACCTCATAAAATTGGTGCCCAACATTCATGGCTTTATAGCTATAATCACATTTATGTATCTCTTGTTCGAGAGGAATCCCTGGGGGCCTCACTTCTGCTGGGGACCTCACCCTGGGAGCATCCTCCAGCTCCAAGCTGGAGCATCCCTAAAATGATGTTTCCCACCCAGTTCCCAAGCAATGTCTGGAAGAAAGATGCCATCGCCACCCAAAAAAAGTGGGAAATCTGGGAGTTTTTTAGATGCAGGGTGAAGATGAGCTCACTGAAAACTACCCAAGGATGCATCAGGTTCCAGGCAGAGTGAGATGATGGAGCAGGGTGACGATGGGTACTGAAGGAATGACCCACCTGATGCCACACAGAGCAGCAGGTAAGTGAGAAATACCAATTAAATCCAAGCTGGCACAGCCCAGTATATATATTCCCCATATATGACATTCCCAAATATATTTTTCCACTATACTCCCCAATATACCATATCTATACACACATGGATGTATAAAACATTGTATTTCCCAATATATTCAGGGAATATTATCTAATATTCTTCAATACATACAGTATTTCCCAATATTTCCTATTCCCCAACATTGTATATTTTATATTTCCCTATAAATATATATATGGATACTGTATTATATTATTTGTGCTGCTCTTAACTTAAAAGTGATTCAGAGGCTGCAATTAATGCAATTATTTGAATATTTTTGCAATATCCATCAATTTTTTCTACATCTTGGGCTCAACTTACTGTTGTCCGATTTCTGCTACAAATTTGAGCAAAACCCACTTAATTTCTGTCAGGCAAAAAGGGTTTATCCTTTAATGATCCCTACCAGATCCCACTCTCAGGACACACCAAAAAAATTGAAAAATGTGGTTTTATTTAAAACCCGGTTTCATCAGAAGGTCAGATTTTACTGAAAACCTCTGTTTTTAATGAAAACTATGGATGGGCACCAAGTATGGGTGGGAATTTCAGATCTTGGGCATCAGATGTGCTAAAATCCATATTTGGATGAGACAGGAGTGACCAGTTAGCAGCACAGGATGTTTGACACTTTGGAGAGGAGCCTTTTGGATGAGTTTTGGGGAACTTCCACGCTAAAAGTGAGAACAGGTCAGGAATTTGGGTGCTCTGCACAGACCTTGGCTACGTGGGTGCCCTGCTGGGAGGCTCCAATCCAGGTGCCTGTGAGCACCTTTGCTAATTAGGGTGCTCCATCGGGACCTGGGCTGACTTGGGTACCCTACAAACATCTCTGCTAATTGGGGGGCCTGGCTGGAGTTTTTAATTTGGGTGCCCTGCAAGCATCCTTGATGACTGGGGTACCAACTTGGTCTTCGTTAATTAGGATGCCGTGCCAGGGTCTTTGCTAATTAGGGTGCTCCACAAGGAGCTTTGCTGATTTGGGCACTCTGATGAGGTCATTAATTTGGGTACCCTGCAAGGACCTTGGCTCATCTGCTCACCCCGAATTCGCTAATTCGGGTCCCATCCCACCACCTCTGCCCATGCAGATGCCACACCATGGTCTTTGCTAATTAGAAGGCCCTGCAATGACCTCTCCTATTTGGGTGCCTGGTTGGGATCTTTCCTTTTTGTGCCCTGCGAGCATCTTTGCTAATTAGGGTGCCCTGTAAAGGTCTGTGCCAATCAGGGCACCATCCCATGGCCTCTGCCACTTCTGCTGCTGTGCTGAAGTCCTTCCCCCAGGTGCCCTGAGGGGTCTCGGGTGGCACCTTTGCTCTCCATGAGCAGCAGGTGACACAAAAGGCCACCACAGAGATGACATCGCCCCTGCCTCGCCCCAGGATGCTCCGTGGGCCAGCCCAGCACCGGGCAGGGCGCGGCTGCATCCAGCCCTCAGCTACAGGAATGGCTTTGCATCCCAAAATCCCGCGAGGAGCGGGCGATGCCCGTCCCTGCGAGGGCACGGGGCAGCTCGTGGGACGCCTCGCTGGCATCCGAGCATCCCCGAATCCCATCTGCAACCCCCACGCCGCATTAATGGCTCGTAGTTTGCTAATTGTACAAACCTAATGGGGGAAGGAGCTGGCGGGGGAAAAAAAAGGGTAATGGCCATCAGGCCAGCAATAAACCAAAATTAATGGGCTGTGGGAAGAAATCATGTCCACTTAATCCCAGCTTTGGAACTCTAATAGAATCTTGGAACACCGAGGGGGGTTGCTCTATCCCGAGGTCACTCCCGGGCCGTCCGTCAGGAGCCAAGGGCCGGAGCTGCGGGACAGCTAACCGAGGTGAGAGGGAAGGGCAGGAGCTTCTTCCCAGTGCCCTGGAATGTGGCAGGCGGCAGGAGAGGGGGAAAACTCCCTTGGGAGGAGGCAGGGAGAGAGAGGAATGCTGCTGAAAAACACCTTGTTGGGACTCTGCCTTCAACTGGGGGATATCTGCTTTTAATCTCCTTTTAGTCTGGGGTTTTTCTTCAATTTTCCTTTTTTTCTATTTCTTTTTTTCCAGTTTTCTCTTTTTTCTATTTTATTTTTTCCGATTTGATTTTCTTTTACCAATTTTCCTTTTAATTTTCTTTTCATATTANCACTTTTTCCTTTTTATTGTTTTTTTTCTTTTTACTTCTATTTCCTTTTCCCCCCCATTTTTTTGTTTTTCATTGTCGTTTCTCTTACTTTACCTCCTTTTTTTTAACCAATTTTCTTTTTTCTTTTTTTTTTTCCCATAGAAAAAGGAAAACAATTTCCCCACCACAAAGCAGGGAAAAACCCACCCAAACCTCTAACCCAGCAAGTCAGGGATGCTGGTGTGGGACACCACCCAGGGATTCCCAATCCCTATTTTCACTCTCTCCCATCCAACCTTTTCCCCAGCCCTGCTTCATCCCAGTAGAAATTTAATTACTTTGTGATTTTTGCTTGCCTGGAACAAAAATCCAGTGCACAAACATCCCTGTTCCTGGCAGAGAGGGATGGAGACAAGACTCATCCCAAACTTTCCCTGTGCATGAAAAAAAAAAAAAAACCCTAAAAAAAACTTTTGCCCATAAATTTGGGTAGGAACAAAGGTCTTCATCCTAGGAAACCTGGGATTGATGGCAGCTGTGGAGCAGTTCTGTGAAGCTGTGCAAATACAGATGCGAGTGGACATAACCAACACTTGGAAAAATCTAAACAATCTGTGTTTTCCAATCACACTGCCCCACTCGGGAGCCAAAAAAACCCAGTAAAATCCCAGTGGTTTGTACTAATGCCCCCAGTCATACTGGGAATGAGGTGAGCTGCTCTGCCAGCACCCCACAGCCAGGCTCTGCTCCCATCTCCTGTTTGGGATGGCTCCCTCCAATGACCCCAAACCCCACTGGAGGCTGGAGAGCTTTTTCCTATAGGAGAATCACTTTTTTTTTCTCCTGAAAATGCCAAGGGGGAATAATTATTTTAAAAATGCTCCTATTGTTGAGGAGCCACTCAGGATGGGAATGATGGATCATCCCAGGATGGACCAGGAATGCTCCAGCTCCCTGTGCACACAGTGAGCAAGGACACAGGGATCACCCTGACTGGACTAGGGATGCTCAGGGATACTCCAGCTCTCTGTGCTCCCTGAGCTTGGGGCACCAGCCGCTATCCCAGGCTGGACCAGGGATGCTCAGGAATATTCCAGCTCCCTGTGCTCCCTGGGCTTGGGGCACCAGGGATCATCTCAGGCTGGACCAGAGATGCTCAGGGATATCCCAGCTCCCTGTGCTCCCTGGGCTTGGGGCACCAGGGATCATCTCAGGCTGGACCAGAGATGCTCAGGGATATCCCAGCTCCCTGTGCTCCCTGGGCTTGGGGCACCAGGGATCATCTCAGGCTGGACCAGAGATGCTCAGGGATATCCCAGCTCCCTGTGCTCCCTGGGCTTGGGGCACCAGGGATCATCTCAGGCTGGACCAGGGATGCTCCAGCTCCCTGCGCACAGGCAGAAAATCGGGCACCAAACACGGACATACTCAATTCCCAGCTTTTTCCCGCAAGGATTCAGGCTATTCACATGGAAAACTAAACCAAGGTTGCAGGCAGGAGCTGTTCTGCTGCCCTCAGAGCACAGGGAGGAGCGAGCAGGCGCTGATGTAAATAAAGCCAGGGTGAAAGCCAGGGAGGCTGTGCTGGCCCGGCCGTGCCCCTTGGCTGCCGGGGCTCGGGTTGCAGGACCCAGCCTCGCCGAGGGATCGCGGGGCCGTGCCGGAACGCAGCTATTTTAAGATTGGGGATATCATTTCACCAACAATTTCCCTCAGTTTCATGTGACACGGACCCAGCGTCCCTAAAATAAACGGGGACTACACCCCGTCTTAAAGGGAATGGAAGTAGAAATGTTAAAAGTAATAACAGGCACTCAAAATCGTTGGTGTTAATGATTTGTCTTATTTTATTTCTAGGAAGGAGAATAAATGCACACCGGGGGCAAAAAGCACTTTGGATTTCAGCAAATATTTGGAAATCTTGTTAATTAATGGTACAGGGGACACAAAGATGCAGCTGAGATCCAGGGCTTGGGATCACAGAGGGATTTGGTGGATGTTTATGTTGTATTTGGGGAGTTTTCCCACGGACATTAAAAATAAATAAATAAAACTTAGCTCTTGGTCCCCACCAGTGACATGCTCAGGGTTCCTTACCCAGAGCAGTGGCAAAGACGTGATGTTCCATGGGCTAAAACAGCAAAAAATTTGGAGAAAAATCATTATTCACTGATTTTTTTTTTTTCCCCTCTACTGTGCAATGAGTCGAATCGGGATTTTTGCTGTTTGGGGCCAAAAATCTCTGATTTAGGATTATCCTCATTTTTGCAGCCATATCACTTCTTAATTTCATTGTACATTAAAAGAACTTCTTCCTGCATCATTTTATAGTATTATATATGTTTCTATTAATTGTTTTTATTGTATTTATTCTTATATATTATACTATACGACATTATAAAAGTTTGCTAACCTATCCCAATCTCTTCACTGTAAACTATCATTTATCAGCTGGAAAAATCATCTGCATCTCTTGTGAAAATCAACATCACCTGGCAGCAGGTTTCAAATTCCTTTTAGCCTCCATTGCTGCAGCTTTGGAGAACCTACCTCTGTTATTCCCCTTCCTCGCCTGCAAATGGAATGTAAAGTTCGAAATTCGGGTTGTAACCAAAAAAAAAACCAGCACGGGAACAAGGAATTTTCCAGGAAACTGAGTATCCACCAAGCTCATGCACGTAAACACTGGCAGGAGGTGCACCAGGAGTGTATCCAAGTGGTGTTTTTCCCTGGAAATCACTACTGGGATGTTCAGTTTGCATCACAAAAGTTATTTTTCCTCTAGGAGTACATGAACAGGTTGATCACCAGCTGCACTTTGCTCACAGGGGACAAGAATTTCCTCCCCCAAAACTGCGATGGGGCAGACGACGTGCCCAGCACCCATGCTGCTCCCCTGCATAAATCCCTCTTATCAATCAATTGATTGATAATTTTCTATTATAAACCAACCAGTATTTTTATTATAAATTAATATTTTTCTATTATAATCTGATCAATCCATGACTTTCTAGTATAAATCCATCAATCATTAATTTTCTTGTATAAATCAATCCATAATTTTTCGCTATTAATCAACCCACTATTTTCTATGATGAATCAATCAATAATTTCCCATTATAAATCAATCAACCCACAATTTTCTACCCCAAACCAGCCAATAAATTTTTATTACAAGCAAACCAACTCATTGCTTCCCATTATAAATCGATCCATCGATAATTTCCTATTAGAACCCAATCAACCTTTGGCTCTCTAGTATAAATCAATCCATCAATAGGGTTTTATTCTGAGCCAATTTGAATTAAATTGAAATTAATTAGATCCCGGTTCAGCGGCCGCTGGGCTGAAGGCCCCCAGCACCCCCCCAGGCAGGTATTTATAGCCACCGTGTCTCATCCCCACTGCCCTCAGCCCCGGCCATTAATTAAATTAGCACAAAGAGGGGCTTGTTGAGCGCTCCAGCCTCCCGAAGCCGAGCCGGGCGAGCAGGAAACAAAGGGTGGAATTCTGTCCGCTCGGCTCCCGGGTGCTGCGTGCCCCGGCCGGGGCTGGAGCAAAGCAGGGGTGCCCCTGCCCCACCACGGCACGGGGGGCAGCCCCAGGGCAGCACCGGGGTGGGCGATGGATGGGGTGAGGCACAGCGGGGCTGGAGCAGCCGGGTGATGGGAATCTTGGGAACCACGCGAACCCCACCTCGCAGCGGGTCTCACCCCAGCGCTCCCCAGATTTACGCTCGGCGCACCCAAACCGGAGGCCGGAACGCCAATTCAGGCACTTCCCAACCCCCGAGCCCTTCCCAACTTATCGCAGCAGGGGGAGAGCGCTGCTGCACGGAGCCCCTGGCCAAGCACAATTAATTCTGGGTGAAGACGCTCCCAGTAATTCCTGCAGGGATAACAGCACCGGGAATTTCTCTGGCTTTTCCCCCGTTGAGCCAAATCCCGATATAAATGGTTGCAGGGAAAATAAACCCCCCGATGTCTCTACCTTGAGATAACCTTGGCCACTTGCCAGGTACTCAGCTATTAAAGATGCTACTAAATTGCTTTATTTAGTGGTTTTAGCATAAATATTCTCACCAGGACCTCCAGCTCCACTGTTTGGGGTGTTAAATTTGAAAGGGAAGGAAGAGGAAAAAAAACCTTTTGGAGGTTGTTTAGGCAAGGAGGAATGATTTAGCACGGTACAGGGTGGGATTAAGATGGCAAAGGTCACGTTGGAAAGAAGGAAAAGCTCCCCAACAGCAAGAGGTGGCTCCTGGTATGAGGAGAAAACACTGAAATGCTCAAAAAGAGTGAAAAACAACTTGATAAAAAGTGATGGTTGAGACAGTGGGATTGGGGGAGGTCAGGTTTGTGTGGGGGAAAATAGCAGGAAGGGGGAATGTGCCCATGGTGGTTACTGGTCTGCGGGAGTCACAGCAGGGAGCTGGAGGAGCATCACCAGAAATGGACAAGTGCTGGTAAAAATGCATCAGAATCACCAGAACTGCACGAGAAGCCCCAAATCTGGATAAACACCCATAAAACTGTACCAGCATTGCTAAAATTGGATCAGCAACATTAAAACTGGATAAGCATCCCTAGAACTGCATCAGTAGCCCTAAAGTTGGACCAGCATCACTAAAATCACACCAGCATCCCTAAAACTGAACCAGCATCCCTAAAACTGAACCAGCATCCCTAAAACTGAACCAGCATCCCTGAAGTTGTACCATCATCCCTAAAACTGAAGGAGCATCACTAAAACTGCACCTATGAAAACTGCACTGGCATTCCTAAAACTGGCACCAGCATCCCTGAAGTTGGATGAGCATCACTAAAATCACAGCAGCATCACCTTATAGCAAACTAACCCACTGATACCATTTAGTATTTAATTCATATTATCAGAGTTAATTATTTACTATTTACTTTTTATTGGTTATTGAGTTTGTATTGCTGTTTACTTTTTATTGTTCGTTTTTTATGATAGTTAAGTTTGTTCTTTACCATCCCACTGACAAAGTGCCCCACTTCATTACTTTTGTTTTAGAGCAATTAATTAATTGCCAGAGTTAAGAGACGTTGGATCTGGCACCAAGATACAAAGAATCCAATTTCTGCATGTAAATGCATTAAAAAACCTTTGCAGGCATTTTATATAAACTTTCTTGGGGTTGAGATAGAAAATAATAAGAATTTATTTCTTTTTTTTAAACCCCTCCAGCAAAGTTTATCTCTTCAGAACCCAGATTTTGGGAGTTTTTTTGAATAGTTCTATCTAAATTGAGTGAGCAAGGTCAGGGAGGGGATGCAAGAGGTGGGATGGAGGGCATGGGATGCAAATGGTCTGGAGGGGAGACCTCCACCCACCATCCCGGAGCCAATTATTTATAATTATTTATAATTATTTATTACGAGCTGATGAAGGGGATAATAAAATACAAGACCCGGAGAGGGCTCAGCTCATCAGCCTCATTCACCGGGAGCCTTCCCTTTGGAAAGAGGCAGCAGGAAGAGAGTGGAAATAGGGTAAAAATAGAAAATAGGGGAAAAAGGAGAAAAATCAAGCAGAGGAAAGACTTTTTTTTTCCAGGGTAGCATCAAAATCTCCATCCCAGCTCCCAGCTGTCCTCAGCATCAGCACGGGCAACAGGCAGCGGCATTCGGATGGAGAAATTAGCAGCTTGGAACAATAAATTCCCTTTTAAATTTATTGCTCAGGAGCATTAAAAATGTCTAAAGTGGTTTACATCCACCATCGCCGTGGGAATTCGCCCAGGGATCCGGGAGCTGGTAATTGCTATTCTCAAACTTGCCTTGGAAGCTTCAAGTGGTGTTTAAAAAAAAACATTTTAAGGGCTTTATGAAGCCATAAAGTGCCCTCGATGTACCTGGGAGTGATGGAGCTGGGAGAGGCTGGTCCTGCCTCCGCCAAATAATCCTGGGAATAACACACTGCTGAGCTGGGAATGGCAAAGGAAGCTGCTACAACTCAACATTGTAATTTTTTTTTCAATTATTTGGCCAAGTTTTGCCTCACTGCTGGGCTGGGGGCAGAGCGTGTGGCATCGGGGGGGACCCCAGAGAGCCTGGGTGGGTTTGATGCTTGGACAGGGCTGGGCTGCCAAAAACCATGGGAAAAAGGGGGGAAAAAAGAGGGGAAAAGGGGAAAAGAATAAATAAAAAATATAAAAGTAAAAAAAAAAAAAAANAAAAAAGAAGAAGAAGAGAAAGGAAAAGAGGAAAAGCCAAAAAGAAAATTTAAAAGGGCAGTAAACAGAAAATGGGAAAAAATAGGAGTGAGAAAGAAAGACAGAGGGGAAAAGGGAAAAAACATTCCTCTTTTTCTAGTGGGAGAAAAAAGGGGAAAAAATAGGAAAACAAGGGAAAAAGGGAAAAGAAAAAATTTTTTAATTGAGAAGAAGAAAAAAAAGGAAAATCAAGGGCAAAAGAAAACAGAAAAAGAAGAAGACGAAAAAAGGAGAAAAAGAGAAGAGAAGAAAAGAAAATAAAGGGGGAAACAAAAAAGGAAATAAAAAGGGAAAAGAAAGGGGGGGAAAAAGAAAAGACGGAAAAAGAAGACAAAGGAAAATATTAAAAAAAAATAAAGGAGAAAAGGTAGAAAAGGGTGGGGGGAAGGGGGAAAGAAGGAAAATTAGGGGAAAAGGCAGGGAAAGGGGGGAAAAAGGAAAACAAAATCAGCTTTTCCTGACTTGGAAAAAATTCCAAGGGGTTCAAGCTCCAACCCAAGCCTGAGGAAGCTCCCAAGTCCTGTGGAGGCTGGGGCTGTTCCCTTCCCTTCTGTGCACGATGGGATCTTCCCACTCAAAACCCCACTCCCAAGAACTCTTCAAAAAATATGAAATGGGGGAAGAAATAAAATAGAGGCTTCCCATAACTGGTCCAAAATCGGGATTATTTTTAATTGGCTTTCTGAGATTTCTGGCAGGGATCCAGGCAGCCGGCCCAGCCAGGGAAGGGGAAACCTGGCCAAAAACTGGGGGTTCAGTTAGAACATTTCTCATCGTTTTTGTAACACCTTGTTAAAGCCCAAAGCTCCGGATTGAACATTAGTGGAGAATTTTTTTCCCCTCGACACAAGTTGGGTTTCACTTTCTCCTCCACCTGCACCAAAATAATCTGGTTTTTTGGGGAGCATCAGCAGTTCTGCATCCCTAAAGCTGAGGGTTTAGGGCCTTTTGGTGAGGCTACCTGGATAGCTGGGATTTTCCTGCCTGGATCATACTTTGTCTGGGAGGGATGGGACAGGTGGCACAGGATGCTGGAAGGTGGGGGAAGCATGGCCTGGAAAATGAAAGTCAAGGTAAAAAAATCAAATAGTGATAAAGCAGAAAAAATGAAAGAAAAATGAGAAAAAGAAAAAAAACAAGAAAAAATAAAACTAAATCAGATAATCTAAAATAAAAAGAAAATAAACCAAAAAAATAAGTAAGAAATAACATGAAATTAAAATTAAATTAAAATAAAATGAAAATAAGTAATAAGTAAATAAAGATTTTTAAAAACTGTAGACATGGTGCTTTGGGAAGTGGTTTAGGGCTCAATTTCACAGCTGGATCCAACGGTCTTGAAGGTCTTTTGCAACCCAACTATTAAACAGACACCAATTAACCAGAGCTGGGAGTACCCAGGGTTTGTGTTCCTGTTTGGAAGAGGACAAGCCAAAAAAACAGGATCTAATCCAGCAGTTGGGAAGCGCTGAAGCCGAATTCCTGTCTTATTTATACAGCTGCAAATCACAGCTGGGCAAAGGCAACCTCATCCCAC
>VYXC01002068.1:0-105247 GCA_013397175.1 Platysteira castanea
ATATATATATACTTATATATGAAAGAATTGTGTGGCTATTTGCTTATAAGATGCTAGAACACTGTTTTGTAAGTCAGGTGTGTTAAAACTCCTACCCTTAGCTATCTGTCTGAAACCTTGGTTTTGAGTCAATTTTTTCTTTGGAAATGCTTTCATATAAGGTAAGGTAATGAAGTAGTTTTTATTGCAAGCCTTTTTTTCATATCAATTCTCTTTCTAGCGTGCAATGATGCGCTTCTCAGAGTTGGAGATGAAAGAGAGAGAAGGCCAAACAGCTACCAAAGACTCAGAGGTCTGCAGATTCAGCCAGGCAGACTGGGAAAACTTGAAAGGAAACAGTGAAAAGAAGCCAAAGTCTGTTGCTCTGGAAGATGCCATTGCTGACCAAAATGACAATGACAGATGTAAGCGAATTTAGATGGCTTTCTGAAGCGTGTATGTGTCTCTGTGCTGTGGCAGCTTGCAGCAAAGCAAGCAAATCTTCGTGTTCTCACCGTGTTGCTGGTGAAAGTCACTGACCTCATCCTCTGAAGGTGCAGAGTTGCTGTGGCTGGTACCCTCTGTGCTTGTTTTGGGGTTTGCAAGTTTCTGGTTGCCATTGTACCTGCTTTTCAGGAGATAGTTAACTCTCTGTCACTGAGTTACTGCCTTAGAGAGTCCAAGGTTATATTTTAAATACAGAAAGAAGATGGGGGAAGAGAGGAAAGCAAGGAGTTCAGCTTCCTGAAGTTGCAGTAGCACTGAGATATGCCAATATTGCATATTCAGACAAAGCAAGGATGGAGGACAGAAGAGTGATGGGAAGTGGGGAAGGATGTGATCTGCCAGGCTGGCTTATCCATAAAAGCTGGCAGTGACAACTCCACATGATAAGAAGCTGCTTTGCTGGGGTGACTTCTGCTGCAGTGGCTGGGGAGGTGTGTGAGGCACAGGTTCTTGCAGGCAGAGTCTGTGAAATTCCCTTGGGGCTGTCAGTTCCCTCTAGGCTGTGACAGGGTGTCAGAGGACTGTGAAAAATGCAACATCTTAAAACTAAGATAAACTTTAAAATAAACAAATGGTATTAGGGGATTTTTTACTGTGTGCAAGAAAAGATCACTTCTTTTTGGTTTGTGCTCTTGGTAAGCATATGGCTTCTGTCAGTTTCCACAGGTTTTTTTTGTTTTACCTGTATATTTAAGGAATGGATCAGTTCCTTCTGTTGCTACTTGGTTTTGAACAACTCAGAAAAAAAAATCTGTGCTGAAAGCATTACAGAACAGGAGGGAATGCACTGTGGGCTGCTCCTTGTGTGTGTGCGTGTGTGCACTGTGTAACTCGGTGGTTAAATGTGCTCTTCTGTAGGTGGAGATTCATGGGTAGGGCTCGTAGAGAATTTTGTTCAGGCAATTTAATAACTCTGAATTATTGTTCTGGTCTTTGGTTAATGCTTTTGGCAGAGAGCATGCTGGTCAATCGTACTTGCTCGGTTACTCACCTAAATCAAGGTACTGTGGTATTGCTATCACTGAAGTAACAGCCTCAACAAAAATGGGCCTGGCAAAATAGCAAGGGAAAGTTTTAATTGTGGAAGGGGAGAGGGTACCAGGGTGGGGAGAGGCAGGCTGAGCCTCTGGAAGCTGGGCAGCCTTTTCCTTCTCCAAGGTCTATGGAGGTAGCTGCAGGGAGGAAGGCACAGCTGCCTTTGCAGTCCCTGTGTTAAAGCTGAGAGCTGGGCAGGCTGCTGCCCTTGCTGTCCCCACTGCAGCCTTCCTTGCTCCTCAGAGGACCTGGGATGCCCTGGTGATGTCCTCTGCTGAATTCCACCTTGGTTGTGCTGGAAAGCTCGAAGAGCAGTGGCAGCAGCAGTCCTGCTGGCTTGTTCTGGCTGCAGAGAGGGCTCAGCGGAGAGGGGGATGATGGGCTGTGGAGCTGAGGGGGGGGCCCAGGGGATTAACAGAGGGAAGGAAGGCAGGCTTGCTCAGGGGTGTGGGGCTGCTTGTGGAGGGGCGGCGGGGGGCTGTGGAGAGGATGAGTGTTAAGAGTGTAATTGTATGCTGAAACCCCTCCCCCCCTCCTTGCAAAAGGCTGATGATACGGTTTGTCTGTAAATTCACCATTTAGTGAGATCTCCGGCACTTAAATCTGCTGGCTGAAATGTGTTTGAGACTGTTAAATAACTGTTGGAAGCAGGGAAAGTATGTTCAGTCTTATGTTAGTTCATTCCTCTCCTCTGCTAATTAGCTCTGACTTAACAGGCTATTTCAGACTTTGGCCGAATGTCTAAACTCCTAAAAGCACGGATCTGTTCTGCTGAGGGAGCTCCTTTTTTTGTACGCCCGCCTGGGCAGCAGCAAATACTTACCAGTACAGATTCAGGTCTCAGTAAAAGTTTTTTATCGTGGTGGTTCACCTCCTGCCCCTCGGGATAGCAGCTGATAAATCAGGAAGCCCAGTTTCACACCTCTTGAATGCCTCTATTGTGGTGGCTTGGGCTCTCTGTCGGGGCTTGAGCCACCAGCAGCCTTAGTGCATCTCTCACTGAGCGACTGGCAAAGGGGTGATGAGCTCTGCCTTCTCTTCCCCTTCGGGGAGAGCCAGGGCTACTTACCCTTTGCCTTCCCTTTGCCTTCAATTTCTGACCACGCTCTTGGTGTGTTTGGCTTTAAAGCTCCTGAACGGGAACGAGCTGATGGTTTGCAGCCTCTTCTGTTTCCTTTCTGCCTCCTGCAAGCGATCTTGCTGCTTGAAAAGTTGTTTTCCCCCCCGTTTCATGTTTGTCTGGCGCTAGCTGAAAGTGAAACAGCCGTGCCTTTACCTGCGTGAGGAGGGAATTCAGGAGCGAAACCGGCGAGCTCTTCTGCCCCCACTTGCCAGCATTTCACCTGCCTGATGTCGGCGGGGAAGAAGGAAACTGCATCCAAAACTGTGATAGTGGCACGGAGCCAGCTCCCAGGGCTCCCCCGCTGCCGCCTCGGCGCGGTGGCAGCCGTGCTTGGCGTGGAGCGCCAGAGCCGATCGGGGCCCTGGCAGCTGCCTGCCCCCTTGGCTGCTCTAAACCTACCAGTGCAACAAAAGGCTAAATAACACAGGCAGGTGATGCTTGCAGAGGCATCTGATGGGATGGAAACGGCTTTTTTTTTAAGCTTGTCCTAGGACTTTCTGGTTTTCCTAGCTGTACTGCACGTGTATAGACTTTTTTGGAAGCAGACGAAGGCACAATATCCGGTTCCTTAAAGTTTTCCTCTGACTTGGCAGTGCGTGACTTTGCTGTGCTGGGAGTCTCCTTAAGCTTCATCGAGCCTTCTGGAGAAGGGTAAAAGAGGTGGGCTTTTGTTTTGTCTAGCTTCTTATTTGGCTTTTTTTTTTTTAAGGCCCAGTTTAAGGCAGGTAGCTGTTAGCTAATTAATGAGCAGTTAAAGCCGAGCAGTAAAGTAGAAGCGCTTCAGTTCTCTCCCATCTCATTTAGGTTTTGCTGGGCATCTGAGACTGGGCATCTGAGAGCAGCCGCAAAGCTGCTTTGTTGCCAAGGTGACTTGTAAATGTTGCTGAGGCAATGCTGCTCCAGTGCATTTTCATAGCACAAACATGATAAATTATGGGATGCATATGTCATGAGTCATAGGATTGTTCAGAGATCAAGTGATTTAAGCTATTGGCACGGACACACGCATCAATACGGGCATGTGATGATCGCATGTTGGTTCATAACAAAGCTCTTCCAGAGGTTTTGAAAATCACGCTTGAGTGTGAAAGATTGAATAAATTCTACAAGCTATGAATTTCTTGACTGGGGAGCATGACTTTACCTGTTTATTTCATTTTTTAGGATGGAAGACACTGCCTGTTTAAGCCTTACCTGGGCAAAATTACCCCAATGTACTAAAAGCCTGATCTTAAGGTGTGAACTCATGAGGAAAAAGTTAAAGCAGTTTGTAGGTGTGAAGGTAAATGGTGTAATGTGCCAAAACACATTGCACAATTGATCTTAGCGTTGTAGCAAGGTGCCAGTGTCCCTTTGCATGGTGATCCCCTGCTTTTCTTTTTTCTTGCTGGGCTGTGTGTGCAGTAGTACAAATGAAAGATGGAGGCAGTAAACATGTCCTTTGCCCTGGTCAAGTTATTACCTTCCTGCCACAGGACATAGTGCAAAAAGAAAAAGGGAAAACAATAAAAAGTCTGTGCACTGAGAGTGGTGGTTGCTTGTTTGTGCAGTGTGGTGTTCTTGGGCAGCATGAAACAAATGCAGAAAGCTCCCAAGCAGAGGTACTTGAAGGGAAAAGTGAAATCAGCTGGGTTCTCTCTTCCCCATGGGATACTCAGAGTTGAATTCTGAGGATGTCTTAGGGAATTTCTTACTGTTGTTGTGATCTCCGTGCTGAATACTGGGTTTTAGCATTTGGATAGTCATTACCGTTCTTGGATGAATAAAGGGTGCAGTGCATAAGTGAGTGCAATGAGAGGTTGCTCAAGGGAAGAGGAAAGGCTGTTTTTAGCTGCCATGTTATTTGAACAAAAGAATCTGCAGCTTAAACACTAAGACGTGTTTCCTTGTTTGCATCGAATGGGAGGGCCTGGTCTCAAGCAGTTGACAGCAACAGGAAGATGGAAAAATGAAAGAAAGTTTTTTTGGGGTAGCGTGTTTGTGTGTGTAACTGTTTCTCATGAGATTGTAACCTGTGCACTAAGAAGATACTGCTTCAGACACAAACCAGATGTGAAGAAGCATCTTCTTAATTCTTCCTAGTTTCTAGATTGGTAGGACAGTGAGAAATGGTTTGAATTGTTGGTGCTGGTTGTCACAGCTGGTGTGAGACTGGCAAATACTGGAGGCTTGAGGAAGGAACACATTTAAGAGTTTAATCTCCTTACTCATAGAGGTGTGTTGCTATGAGAACTCAGCATTTATCCTGTGTTTCTGGCTACCTTGCCACTGTTTGAATAATGATGATATGAAAACTCCCAAGTATTTTGTTGTTGTTTTCTTCCTCAGGCAGAGAAAAGGATGTTGTAGGTACATGGCATGGGAGGGGGGTGTTGGGAACAAAAGTAGATAAATTCTCCTCATCCTTGTTGGGCACGCACGTTATGCTTATGTTGCTGTGCTTCTTGTTGACACTTATATCTTAATTTGGGGAGACATTGCGTCTGATCCCGGTTGCTTGCAGAACAGTCTGAGGACAGAGTGGAATCTGGTGGTAAAATATTAATAGAGCCTGTGCTCCGTGAGGCAGCCACAGCTGTGCCAGGGGCAAAAACCTCTGGGCTTGCGACGTGTCCGTGCGGGCTGCGAGGAGAGCCTGGCAGCCCGTGGGCTGTGCCGTGTCCCCAACAGCGAGCGACCTTTGTTCTTTCGCACTGCAAGCCCGGCTGTGGGAGAGGCGGGAGCGCCGGAGCGGAGGGGTGAGGACGCGTCCCGCGCGGCGCCCTGGCTGCGCCGGGGCTGCGCTCCCGCCTCGATGCAGGGTGGTTACACAACCGGGATTAGTGTGCGGAGATGCCGCTTCCCTAATGGTCTTAGCTGCAGCGAGCGGGACGGATTTCAGAGCCGCGTGTGCAGCGGGCGGTCCTTGAGAGGGATTTCTGGCTCGGCAGCTGCGGAGATGCAGCTCTGGTCCCCTGAGGGTCCCTCTCGGATGTGACCGGGGAGCGGAGGCCAAGGTGTCACGGAGCTGCTGGCAGCAAGGGCTCTTTGGATGAACCGCAATAGGTGTGTGCTGTTCTTCCCAGCATGTGGAGCCCCGGAGGAATGCTGACAGTGACAAGCTGTTAGTGAGGTCTCTCCCCTCTTTATTTTTCAGCACTGTCTGAGCGAGCGGCGCTCGGCATCCCCGTGCCAAGTCCTCTTGCAGATAGAGAAGGAATTAATCTGCAGCAGGTCGCTTTCGGTGGTGGCAGGCTGGAATTAGCTTGCTGTTTCCTGCAAGCCGTAAAGATTAAGACCATAACCCCCACTCCCTACACCCTGCTACTTCCTCTGACCCTGCAAGAGCTTCTCTGGGAATTGGTCAGGATGTGCCTGCCTTTTCTCAGGCCAGACAGTGTTAGGAGCAGGAAAGCTATCCCAGTGTAGCGACTCTCAGCATGAACCGTGGCGTGTAGCTGTTGGTGCTGCTGGAGAGGAGAAGGCTCTAAAACAGCAGGAGCGTGGCTCAAAGTGCCCTTACCTGATCTCTTCAGGGAAACTGACCACAGAAGTATAATGTTTCCTTATGAAAGGAGGAAAATAGCAGATAGCATTAAAAATGTAAAATGAAATCTGATCAACGCATCTATTTCTATAGTGATACTTAAAACGTGGCTGGTCCAGCTGCTTTTATGCTGTGTGAAACAGGACTGCTGGTGCTTTCGGTGTGGTTATAGGGTACAGCTGTGGGGTGGTGTCCTCACACCAGATGCGCGAGCACAGGGTGCTGCCAGATTCATTCTGGTCTGGGGGGACACTGCCATTTAGCGGCACGGTCATAGTAAGCTGAGATACCTGTTCTCTGGAACATTTCAGCTTTGTTGGCTGCAAGAAGTGTGACAAAGTGCATTTTAAAGTCTTGGAGGGAGCATGTGTTGGCCAGACGGCCTTGTGGAGAGGAGCATCGCCAAATAGCAGAACAGCCCGAGAGTCCCGCTCGCCTGCAGAAAATCAGCTTTTGTTTTGATTTTTCTTGGCTGATATCTTGTGCTGTTTTATAAGCAGCCCTGCAGGCAGCTTCCCAAATAGCGTAAAAATTATGCTGGGGTGTCTTCTGGTGCCCACAAACATCTCCAGAGCCCTTGGTGCTACTTGGAGCCATTTCCAGGTTGCGGTGAAGAGAAATGTCATCAGGGAAGTTTCCCTTTCCCACCCCCCCCAGCCTTCCATTACTGACAACAGGTATTTCAAGGATGGTCGTGAGACCAGGAAGGATTGGAGCTCTAGGATGGTGCTGTCCAGATAAGGTGGGATAGGGTTGGGCTGCATCCAGGCGCTGCCAGGGGTGGATCTTGGAGTGGACAGGAGGGGAGAAGGGAGAGGGAAGTAGTGTCAGCCCTGATAAGAGGGAAGAGCAGAAGTTGAAGGCCAGGCTGGACAGGGCAGGAGACTGAGTAAAAGAGAGAGAGGATCCGCAGGAGGGAGGGGCCACAGAGCTGTCAGGAGTCCAGGTAGGAAACCAGCATATGGTTTGCAGGAAGGGAAGTGGGAGAAGGAGGAAGGGCAAGGAAGAGGGGCAGAGAGCTGTGGGGAAGTAGGATGGAACTTAGAGTTTGCCAAGCAGTGGCAGAAGTGTGGAGTATTGGTCAGCCGGGAGGGCTAAAACGTGGGAAACCCAACTTATTTGTGAGAATTGTAAATGGGAGCTGATTATCTGTGTTGCAGTCTGTACTGCATCTCTGCCTAACCTTGCCTTTGCTGGTTTGGTTAAACCCAAGGAAATAACATTATTCAAGATGGTGATTAAGTGTAATTTAAAATCAAGCGTCCATTTAAAATTGCATAGGCTGCCTCTGAATTTGGGCAAACAGTATTGGACGGAAGCTGAAGTTAGTGCAGGCGAGGCAGCATGGGTGTTTTTGTGGCTAATTTGTCAGACTAGTTTCTAGTAAGCTTTTCAGAGCTCACCCTCTTGCTGTTACTGGAAATACTCCTTGAAAAAAAGTGAGGTCTGTTTTAAAAGGAGGTGACAGAGATCATGTGAGGTACAGTGACTGGTTGGTTACTTGAAGTGAGGAAGCCTTTTTATAACCTTGGATTCAAGTAGTGCTTTTTTGCAAAATATCACAGCTATTCTTAGTGGTATTTCTGTGTCCGTGTGTGCGTGTTCTGTATCCCATTTATATCTTCAGAAGAAGGGATGAATGCTTTTAAGCTAGACTCTGCAATTTGATGGGAGAAGTTAGTGAAAGATGAGGAATTAAGGGAGGACCAATACTTGGTTGTCATCAGAAGGTATTTTTGAACTGGATTGTTACTTGCCACAGTTTAGCGAGGTGAGGTTGCTTTTTGAGAAGGGTTTGTGCTTTCAGTATCTAAAGATGTTTCTTTATTTAAAAAAGCATATTGTGATGTTTCTATGGATACAAGCATTGTGAATGTTGTGCTTCTTAAATTAATGTAAAAACAACACAAAGTAGTGTGCTTTTGGGAGTTTTGTGCTTAACTGTTGAGAAAACTGCTGCCTTGGACTGGCCAGAGGAGACTTGTTCCCAAGTAGAGTTTTGTGTTCATTTGCATGCCTCATGAGACGTAAGTCATGATGGAGATGACATTGAAGAGATCAGAGAGCAAAACCTTCTCACAGTGAATTGTGTCGTATTTATTAGGTCTTGTGGTGTTTGTTTGTTTTTTATTTTTAGGTAACTTTACTAGTACAGAAAACAACCGAGGTCACTTTCTTGAAACTCCAGAGGAAAAAGATCTCTCAAATGAGAAATGTTATTTAGAGAGACATTCTGTATATGAAAAGGCGGAAGACCAGCCAACAGAAGATATTGGCCAACATTCATGTCCACGTCTGGACAGGAAACGTAAACACTCTGATGAGAGAGTGCAAAATGATGGCAGCCAAAATGAAAGCTTTGTGGATGAACTGCAGGACGAAGTTATATCAAAAGCAAAAAAGAAGAAGAACTCCAAAGGTAAGACAGCATTTTGCTTTCGTCTCTCTCAAGGAATGTCTTGTGAAAGGAACGTCCCTTTGGCTTAATGTGTTTCCATTTTTGAACTTGCTAGTTACTAATGTGAGCACTGTCATTTCACTTTAAATTATATATATGTATATATATGTATGTATATATATGTGTATATATATATGTATATATAAAAAAACTTGGTATGTAAGGATAAAGCACTAGTCATTGGACACTGTAGCCACAGCAGTGCAAGTTACTGTAGTGCATGTAACCCTTAATGAGCGAACCTTTAAAATGCATAGTGTGGTGCTAAAGCTGAGACTATATGCCCCGAAAGTGAAATGTAGCTTTTGTTTTAAGTTGAGGGGGCTTTTTGATTAATTTTTAGTTATTTTTCCATTAGATGACTGGCCTGAGAGGGAAATGACAAACAATTCCTCTAACCACTTAGAAGAGCCCAATTGTAATGAGGTGACCAACCTGAAGGTGTGCATTGAATTAACAGGGCTCCATCCCAAAAAGCAGCGTCACCTGCAGCACCTTAGGGAACTATGGGAGCAGCAGGTGTCACCAGAGAGATCCCCGTCCGGCAAGTTGGGCCGGCAAAGCAGGAAAGATTTAGCTGAGGCTGTTCAGCCAGAGGCCACTGCAAAGGTCAAAGACTTCACAGAAGAAAGGCACACCAAGAAAAGGTCAGAGGCCAAAAGCAATAGAAGTTGGTCTGAAGAGTCCCTCAAAACAAGTGACAATGAACAAGGTATGCAGAGACTACTAGGGAAACCAGCTGGCTTTAGCATTTACAGTGACGCATGCTGCCACCGATGTTAAGGAATTGTCGAGAGCTTTTTTTTCTTTCTTTTTTTTTTTTTTTAATTATATATATTTCTGTAGATGTCCATTTGTATAAGGACTGACACCTCCTCTTTAAGAATTGCACTGTAGCTGATAATTGTCAGACAAGAAAATGTGTTTGTGTATGTATGTGTAACTATGTGTTTGTGTGTGTGTGTGCGCGTGTGTATTTTGGCTTTAAATATTTTTATAGATCACGTGAAGATGAAGTTTATGGCTCTAGAGGAGAGCGGGGTGGGGGGTCATAAAATGTGGGCATGCTTTTGGGTGAGAGAGGGAGCAAACAGGCTGCTAGTTGGTGTAAGGGTGTTTAACCACACGTAGGATTTGAGGGGCTGTGAGCTTCTGAAACAGCGTCAGCACAGCTCTAGCAGCTCTTGATCTCGGGAACCCAATGCCTCCAGCACCCTCAGCACCGCTGGCTTTCCCTGCCTTTCCCAGGCCATATGCTCAAGAGCAAAGCTCATCCTCCTCCTGAGAAGAGTGCTTTGCTGGTTCGTCCTGAGCACGTCCTGCAAACCTCTGTCACCTCACTCCCCGGCCCCTTGGCAGAGGTCTTCCAGCAGCTCTCTCCTAAGGGATTGCTTCCTTGAAGCATGTCAGCTTTCCTTGACTTGCTTCTGGTTTCTTCTTTCCCCCTCCCTCCACTTCCTCCTTTCCCCATTCTCCCTCCCATTTCTGTCAATTACCTATCCTGGGGGAGAGCCCGTGGATCTCTGCCAAAAAAAAATCTGCCCAATTTTCATTGGGATAGACAGGTCACTCTCGTGTCCTCACTGTCCTCAGCCCCTGGGCACATTTTCTGCTCTGATGCTTTTCTCCTTCCCTACAACATTTTGCTTCTGTAGCTTGGCTGGAGAACTGATAGGGAATGGAATCATGCAGTCCACGGGGCCCTTTTCTTTTCTTTCTCTTACCTCTCCAAGCCGTCTGCTTGTTTTTGAGGAAAGACTCTTTCTGGGAGCGGGAACTCCATGTGTGGCATTTGGGCTCCTTCCTCCTTCACAAACCTGGGAGCTTCATCGATTGGAAGACATTCACATTCCAGCTGGCCTAACCTGTAGTTTAGCTGAGATCCCCTTAAAAGAGAGAAGCATGAGGAGAGTGGATCCTCTTGTCTTGTGCCATGGAAAGGACCGAGTCCAGATCATCTGTGCCAGTGAGGACTTTCCTTGGTAGTGTCTCTGAAACAGCCACAGGCAAAACTATCAGCTTCCCTTCGGTCCTAAAGCTCCTCATTTGTCCTTCTCCTTGGTAGGATTATCCGAGGGCAGAAAGCCCCAAACTTTGATGCTTATTGATGGGGAAGGTTCTCCAAAAGGATTTGTGGAGCAGGAGATCAAAACTTGATTTAAAAGGAGCTTTGACTCTTGTTTCCTTGCTTTATGTGCTGCCTTGGCGAGCATGGTATCGTCTCAAACACCCCTGCCCCGCACCTTTGTACTTTCAGAGAGAGATATCTTGTAGAGATTAAACGAGGGTCACTGACAAGAAGCTGTATTGTGTTAGGATGCCCTCACTTTCCCCTGCAGTGCCTCCCGTGGCAGTGACAGGCTCGTGGCTCTGGGAAAGAAAAAGAGGTGGCTCCCAGTTTATGCACCGTTCCCAAAGGCATTTAGGTTCAGTTGCCCTGTGGCTATGAAAAAACTCTTGGGTTTGGAAACTGCTATAAAACCATAAACTTGACTAAATTGCCACTTGCTATTCATTGTTCAAAGACACTGGATATCATTCAGATAATTTTGCTGGTACTTCTCCAGCCCTGTTAAAGTGTAAACTTTTGAATCTCCTTGTTCTTAGTTGACTGGGATGAGGACGTTTTTCCCTATTGTGTGACAGAACATCCTCTGCATGACAGTCTTATGGAAATGGAGACTTCCAGCTTGTCTGTCTTGCTCAGGACTAGTCCTCAAACTTTTCTTAAGCAATCAGAGACTGTCAATGTGAGAATATACACTGTCACTTGCAGCTTTTTTTTTTTTTAAATTTGGGGCTGGGAACAGCTGTTCCCTGTGCTCAAGCACTGCCTGCAGTTGTGGTGGTCTGTGCTGCTGGGCAGCTGGTTGTATCCTGAGGAACAGGCTATAATGGGACATGAGGGTTGCCTCTGTGCCTCTGAAGCCTTGGTCTAACATTAGCAGGATGATTTGCCACCCCTGCCTGCAAATCTGTGGGAATGTGGACGTTTCTGACTTTTGGGCTTTTTACCCAAGTTGTGTTTATCCAAAGCAGTGTGGGCAGCAGGTCAAGGCAGGTGATTCTGTCTCTCTGCTCTGCTCCTGTGAGACCCCACCTGCAGTGCTGTGTCCAGTTGTTGAGCCCCCAACATGGGAAGGATTTGGACCTGCTGGAGCAAGTCCAGAGGAGGCCACGAAGATAATCAGGGGGCTGGATCACCTCTGCTATGAAGACAGGCTGAGGGAGTTGGAATTGTTCAGCCCAGAGAAGAGAAGGCTCTGGGGAGACCATAGAGCACCTTCCAGTACCTAAAGAGGGCTGTAAGAGAGCTGGAGAGGGACTTTTGACAAGGGCACATAGTGATAGGACAAGTGCTAACGGATTTAAGCTGACAGAGGGTAGGCTTATATTAGGTTATTAGGAAGGAATTCTTGACTGTGAGAGTGGTGAGGCACTGGAACAGGCTGCACAGAGAAATTGTGGCTGCCCCATCTCTGGAAGTGTTTAGGGCCAGGTGGGACGGGGCTCTGAGCAACCTGGTCTAGTGGAAGGTGTTCTTGCCCATGGCAGGGGGGTTAGAACTGGATGATCTTTAAGGGATGATCTCCCTTCCAACCCAAACCATTTTATGATTCTGTGATCCTGTTGCAAGGTGACGTTGCTGTGCTGGGTCTCTGGGGTGCAGCAGGTCCGTGAACATGGGGATACTGTGGCCTCAGGGCATCACACTGCTTGCCCAGCCCCGTGACCCAGGCAGAAGCCACGGTCTCTGCTGGGGTCCCAGCTGAGCAATAACCCTGTGCTGCTGGCGGTGCAGTGCCAGCTCTCCTGGTGCTCCCCCGGGGAGCCGCAGCCGCTCACCGGGTGCGAGGAGAAAGCCCGAACAGCGCGGAAACAAAAGCCCTGAGGAGAGGAGCCAGGAGGTTCTCGCCCACCGGGAAGCCTGTGCCAGCCCCTCGGAGCTGCCTGGGGCTGCAGGCAGCGTGGCGGCCGCGGGCTTGGCAGGCAGGAGGAGGCAGCTGCTGGGGTGGGAGCTGAACAAGCGAGCATTCAGGTGACGCGGCAGCAGCTGCTTTTCCGCGCGGACCTCTCAGCAGCCCGCTCCTGCGGGAAGGGAGACAGGTCCCGCTCTGAGTCAGGCTTGCCACAACCCACATCAGTCAGAGGCCTGAGTTTTCTGGGGTTTTTGGTTTGGGTTTTCTTTTTTTCCATGGATATTTAGATATATTTGTGCTCACTCTTGTTTTTCTTCTCCCTTCACGTGGTCAGAAAGATGGGGTGGGATTTCAGGATTAATCGCTTGCTGCTTTTCTGCCCGTGTTGTCTTGCAGTTCCCAGGCTGTGATGCTTGGCTCTTTCTGTGTAGTGCTGGCCTCTTGCAGTGTCACTGATCCTGAAGCTCCTGGGCATAGCATAGCTACTCTCCATCTCTTAGCTCCAGTGCATGCTTACCCTGGTGCCTGCTGTCACCACTGTGGAGGGCCAAAGTGAAGCACAGAGTTGATGACGAGTTTGCAGGCAGGAGTACACATTTTTTGTGGTGATTAAACTTCTGCTTTCAATGCCTCCGCATCTCTGCATGGGAAAGCCTGCAGTTCTTTGAGATAAGCTTCCTGTGTTTTTTTTCCTCCATCCTTTCAGTATTCCTGTCCTTCACCAGACCTGTGAGTTTTTCGTTCTATTGTAGTTTTTCTGCATGCAGCAGTTCGTTCTGTTTGCACTCACCAGAGCTCCTCAGTGCTGCATTCCATCTTTTCCATGGTTTTTTTTTTTTCAGTAAGTGATTAAGTAGGTAATGATGGTACTTTATTGGATTGGGCTTTTCACATGTTACTCAAGTAGGTTAGTTTGGAACATGAGAATTAAACACTCCTTAATTTGTGCTGTCTACAGAGTTGGAAAAACAGCCTTGCATCCATAGGCTCAGCCTACGACTAGGTGCCTTCCTTCAGTATTGCAAAGCCTGAAAAACTTACAGGATTTTTGCTGAACAATCTGCACATCATGTGTCCCATAAATTCCCTGACATCTGCTTGGCAAGCCGTGGTATGCGTCTTTTTCTAGAAAGTGGCTCAAAAGAACTGAGGAATTTCTGTTTTCATCCTTAATCTAGAAAGCCTTCTGTGAGTTGCTTTCACAGATCTATTTAAAGGAAGACTAAAGTGTGAAACTGCCCACCAAGAGGATTCTAGATTCTATTTTCTTTTTTTACCGACTGGTTCTGGATCAAATCTCTTTAAGTAAGGGTGTCTCTCTTCTGATCACCTGCTTATTTGCTCCTGCCATCTCTTGTGTTTGGAAAGTAGCATCACTTCAGAGACTTCTTGGAGTAAGGGAGCCTCTTCCAAGTTCTGAGGGTTTTTTCCACACCTTCCCTTGGTGGTGTGGTATTGTTTGGCTGAAGTGTCCCTTCCTTTCCAGCAACCTTTAATTTTTCTGCAGAGGAGTTGGTTCTGAGGTCACCTCAATTCTCTTCCCAAGGGAAATTCAGACTATAAAAACTCAACTTTCCTGTCCTTGTTTTGTTGTAAGCCTGCTTGCACTCTGAAAAAAACCCCCAAAACTAACCATGCTTTTTGCATGTGGCCCAGATTGTGGGATCCAGCTTGTTTGAGTGAACCCCCAGAGAAAACCCAGCCTTGCCAGTATCCTGCCACAGGCAGCAGGGCACTGGCCTTACTCTCCCAGTGTCCCAGAAAGACTCACTTCTGGATGGAGTTCCTGGGGGGGAAAAATACCATCTGATTGCTTTTCCTACAACATCCTCGTTCTTTCTGGTAGAGAGCTTGCACAGAGCTTCTGTAGGGACGGCTCCTTGAGTGCTCTTTCATCTCTTGGCTTGTTTTTGAAGTCAGAATGCTGCCGAGGAGATGTTCCCTGTCGTATGGCCATCTTGGGGCTAAGCTCAGTGTTCCCATCCCATTAAAATCTGATCCATGCTCCCACCTTCCTTCCTGTCCCCTCTTCCCTTGCCATCCCTGTGTCTGCCCTTACACCCCCCTGAGACAAGCCGGGCTGGGCCCAGGCTGCTGGAGGATTTGGTTCCCCTTCAGATCAGGCAGTCCCAGGTAAGGAGGTGAGTTTTTCCCCCAGTGGGGCGATGCTGTAGCAGCTCCACTCTGCCCGTGGTGGCCGGGCTGTGGCACTGCCAAGCTGGCCTGGCACGCATCCCTACGGTCCCGGCGCTGCCCGGCACCTGCGTGGGGCATTTCATTCAGGGATTTTTATTAGAGCCCGATAACTGTTAGCACAGCGTCAACGGGCGAGATGCTATTTACAGTTTGGATGTGTAACGCTTAAAATATTAATGATTTGAAAATGTAATTGTAGATCTCTTAAGCAGTCGAGGAGCTTGTGTTAAGTGCTAGCAATGCATTTTCCTTCTAACGCACCATGCGATGTGTAATGCCTTTCCTTCCCATTTAGGCTTGCCCGTATTCCCGGTGTCTCCGCACATGAAGAGCCTTTCATCCACCAATGCAAACAGCAAAAGGCAGGCTCAGCCAAGCTGTACTCCAGCCTCGAGGTTGGCTGCCAAACAGCAGAAAATTAAAGAAAGCCGGAAGACAGATGGGCTGTACACAGACGAAGAGGAGGATTTCCAACATGCATCTCTGCTGCCGAAATACAGCGAGTGTGAGAAGCCATCAGGGAAACGTCAGTGTAAAACAAAACACTTGGCACTGCAGGAGAGGAGAAGGAGGTCATCTCTGACAGGGGATGACACCACAGATATCGAAAATGCTGAAGATAAGGTATCTTTATTTAGACTTAATTGTCCACCGGCCTCTGAGAAGGCAGAGCCAGCTTGCTTAAAACTAATGCGCTGTCATGCATGCAGGGTAGCGGGATTGCGTTCAGATTAGTCTGTGGATGCTTTGAACATTTTGTGTTTGCTTTTCTTAACCTTAGTTGTTGCAGGGGTGAAGCATCTTGTGTTTAAAAGCTGTAGTGGGTCTTTCTTAAAAAATTAAATACGAGTAGAAAAGTGTAATTCCTTGCTGACAAAACACAGTCCCATCACTGCACTGTGCAAACAGAGATAAAAAACGCCCCACCGTAATGGTTTTGACAGGTAACGGTAACGAGGAAAGTCAGGAAGCGACCGGAGCCGACTTCAGACTGCGACTCCTCGCCAGCCAAGCCGTACGAGCAGAAGCCGTACGAGCGCCTGCCGCAGACGCCCTCGCTGCTCCCCGTCCCGCAGCCCACGCAGCTGCCCATCGCCAGCCCCCCGCCGGAGACCACCCCGAGCCGGCCGATGCCGCCCGAAGCGCGGCGCCTGATCGTCAACAAGAACGCGGGGGAGACGCTGCTGCAGCGGGCGGCACGCCTGGGCTATGAGGTAAGGCTCCCTCGGCGCCCTGCGGGATGATGGGGGTGTTTTTTTTAATTATTTCAAAAGTTAAAGTCCTCTTCCTGCTTTTATAGATGGAAATTCTGTGAAGTAGCAGTTTTCAGTTGGGTTGTTGAAACTTGTAGCCCCTGTTCCTCTGCTGCTTTCCCTTCCCTGGTGTGTGGGGTTCGGAGGCAGGTTGCTGTGGGAATGACTCCCCACTGCTGCTGGGTCAGCTGGCAGGGATGCAGGGCGAGCAGCATCCCGCGGGAGTGAGCAAAGGGTGAAGTTTTATTGGTAACCTTCGCTTCCCTTTAAATATAAACCATCTGCAAACAGAACGAATGTCTTTTATTTATTTTTTTTTTTCCCCCAAGTAATCTTTATGGTGATCTTTAATGAGCTGTATGTTTTCTGCTTTTGTTGTTCGTGAAGAGCGTGTAGTTTAGGAGAAGGGTTTTATTTTTTGTTCTCTCCAAGGAGTATCTGGTATGTGACACAGGATGTAGCGCTTGGAGTGTCCTCTTGCATGATCAGACGCATCATAGGAGCACTCTGCATGCTTTATACTCAGCGTCTGGAGCTGCTTGGTGTAGCTGGAACAATGTTGTCTAATGAAAGGGGCCCCCTGTTGCTACAAAAATCAGAAACCGATGAATCCCTTAGCTCTGCTGTTTTGAAGCACGCTTTTATTGGGGAAATATGGGCATGTAGGTATGAGCCTCACTGTTGCTGGCTTTCAGATCTGGTGCAGAGGTGTTTCATTGCAGAGTGACTGCTGCCCTCAGCGTGGCTGCAGGGTTTGCCCTGCTGGTGAGAGGGCTGCTTGGATTGTGGAGCTGGGCTTGAGCCCCACGTGGGAAGGTGGCATCAGCCCAGGTCCAGGTGGGGCCTGCCCAGCCTTGGGGATTTGCTGAAACCTTGAAATGCCCTTTGTATAGCTGGAGAGGGCTTTGTGTGCAGTAAGGCCGTGTCCAGCTCTGGAAGGCAGGGTTTACTGGAAAGGTTTTGTTTACCCTAGACAAAGGCTTCTTCTAACCCAGGGCACTTCAGCTCTAGCTGGGAGAAGTGGTTGTTACATTGCTACAGGATTCTCTGTAATTTAAATGGTTTAATTTTCCATGGGTCCAAAATCAAAATGTGCTGTAGCATGTGCTCCAAGCTGTCGGTGTGTATTTTCTTCCTGCATGGGGTCTGTCAGGGTGAGGATGCTCGGGCACTTGGCTTTCTGTGCCCGGCACCTCTGCTGAGAACAGCTCAGTGGGAACAGCTCCCAAACTTAGTGATGGGCTGATGTCTTGCTCAGGCAGGAGCCCAGGGCTCTCCATTAGCTTTGATAGCAGGAGCTCTCTGCTGTCAAACTGGCTGGTTGCAGAAAGCTGGGGATACCCAGGCTCACAAGGGTGTGGGTAACATTGTGTGCCACCATGCCTTCCCAGTATCAGCTGGTTGGGGATTTTGATTTTCTGACTTGAATTCACCCAAAAGTTCAAATGAACACCATGTTTTTAATAGGCTTAAATATTCAGCTCATTTGATTTGATTGTTCGGGTGGTATTGACCGTGCAGCAGTCGGTTCTGTTGCTGGTGGAGTGCAGGGCAGGGAGAGCCCAGTCCATGTACCCAAACTGCTGCCAGAATCCAGCATTGTCTGTGTCTTTCAAGGCTCAGAGTGGTGGGTGGCTGTGCCACCCTGTTGGAGCTACGTTTGGCCCATGGTGAGCTGTGATAGTTTGATCATCCATGGAAGCTCCATAGCTGAGGGGTTTTTCTTGCTAGTGACGAGACTGCTGCCGTTAGTAGAAAGCTGAATTTCCTGTCTGCACAAAGAATGAGAATGTCCAGGAAGTCAGAAATTCCTCTATTAAAAAAAAAAAAAAAAAAAGAAAAAAAAGAAAAATCTGAAAATCTGGATGAGTCAAGGTATTATGCTGGTCAGTGACCTGTGGTGAGTACACAGGTCAGCTTTCTGCCGCCCCTGTTAGCAGGGCAGCAACCTCTGGTGGGCACACGGGGGCTGCAGTGGCAGCCCGGCGGCCCTTTGCCAGCTGGGTGGCAGGAGAGGCAGACGAGTTTGCATCATCGGGGCCACAGCTCCCAGAGGGAGCCGAGTGCTGATTCAGGACTCGGCGCTGGAAGTGGCTGGCACCGCAGGGCACCACTGAGCCCTGGCAGGAATGCTGTATTGCCCTGAGACCGGATGAGCTCGTGCCTGCCCTTGGCAGCCTGCCTGCCGTTGCAGCAGGGATGCCCTGAGGCTGTGCAGAGATCCCACTCCAAACCCTTCAGCACGCAGAGATGCTGGCAAGCTGTGCATATCACTCTGGGACCCGTGGGGAGCCCAAATGCTGTGAGGCCATGAGCTGCTGTCCTTCTCTCGGTCCCACAGCGCAGACGTGCCCCAGATCATGGCAGGAAGCAGGACACAAGCAGGATACGATTCTGCGTGTAAAGCTGACGCGAGTGTGAAATGCCGAAGGACAAGTGCGGCTTGTGTCTGGTCAGATAAATTGCAGGGCTGCAGCCAGCAAGGCTACTTAAAGACAGTGCAGCAAATGGTCTTCGGCCCTGGAAATCCCTGGTGAAGCTGGTGGGAAGCTTTGCCTTTTCCTTCCTAGGTTTCTGCGCCAGGCCGTGCTTCAGCAGGATGTTACCAACCCATCCCAGTGTATGGGCACTCTCGAATCCATTCTGTTTTCCCCATTTGAAACAAATGACTTGAGATAATGGTAGTCTTAAAACTAATTTACTTTTTGTGAAGAGGGAATTACGGGGATCGCAGAGTCTTTTTGGGAAAAAAATAACAAAAGGCTTATGTAATGAATTTGATATGAGAGGAAACACAGGCTGTCTTTGTGCCTCATGTTGCTTTTTCATATGTGTCTGGATGTTCTGGTTCTGGCTGGGTTAGGGTTAATTTTGTTCCCAGTGGCTGCTATGGGGCAGTGTTTTGGATTTGTGCTGAAGGCAGTGATCATAGTACAGAGATGTTTTTGTTATTGCTGAGCAGGGCTCACACAGAACCAAGGCCGTTCCTGCTTTTCTTACTGCCACACTGGCGAGGGGACCGGTGTGCCTGGGAGACTGGGAGGAGACACAGCCAGGACAGGTGACCCAAACTGACCGAAGGGATATTCCAGACCATGTGACATCATAGATCAGTGTATAAAGTTGGGGGAGGAAGGGGGGACATATCTGGAGTGATGGTGTTTGTCTGCCCAAGTCACCGATATGTGGGATGGGGCCCTGCTCTCCTGGAGATGGCCGAACACCTGCCCAGCCATGGGAAACAGTGAAGGAATTCCTTGTTTTGCATTGCTTGTATGCATGGCTTTTGCTTTCCCTATTAAACTGTCTTTATTTCAGCCCACAAGTTTTCCACCTTTGACCCTTGACATTCTCTGATTCTCTCCCTGGTCCTGCTGGTGGGGCGGTGAATGAGTGGCTGCCTGGGGCTTGGCTGCTGCCTGGGGTGAAACCTGTGGACAGTGGACTTGCAAAGTTCTCTCATCAGTTTGGTATTAAATCCTTCCTGGGAAGGCGGTGAAATTAGCGGAGTGTGTGGTGTGTGATAGGGCGTTTAAACACGTGAAGGCAGAGCTTATCCAGGCAGGCAGAGTTCCCAGTGTCACTGCCACAGGAGCTGCAGAGCATCATCCTGCCCTGGCACAGCTCCCCTAGGGCTCCTGCATCCTGCCCAGGAGCGGGCATCACTTTTGGGGTTTGTTGTGGTGCTAGGGGGAAGTGTTAAGGCTCAGCATATAATGCCTCACCCAAGGGCCGTGTTTCCAGGTTGGGTGTGGGGGAACAGAGCTTCATAGGGCAGGGGGGATGCTGACCCCTTGGAAAGGGAGTACATAAGAAGAGCAGGTCCTTGCATATGAGGATGGACCATGCATATGTGTATATTTTGATGCTGCTGTTTGCAGTTTGGCTAAGAAACTGCAAGCAGCAAGAGGTGGAGGTGTCTGGTTATGTTCTGGTTTGACTCTTTGGATTAACTGTGAGTGATTTTCAGATTGCTGGTTTAAATAGAGCACCTGAACAGACATTAAATTGCCCTGTAGCACTCTCGCAGCCTTACCCAAACCTTAGCGAGAAATGCTTGTGAAACCAAAAGTCTGTTTGTGGCACCACATGTTCCTGTATTCGGCAGTGATGGCTAATTTTTTTGTAAATTGAATAAATCATGTTAAAAAAAGTTAATGAGGCATTTAATTAATTAACAATGTAGAGTTTTATGGTCTTTATGGTTACATTTTGTGGTTAATGACATTCTTCTTATAGCCTCTTAACACTGAATTGCCCAACAAAATTAGCTTTTTTGTCCAGTAGTAGGTATTCCACCCTAGGACGAGCCCTTCCTTTTTACAAAAATAGATGAAACATCTTTTATTTTGAGTTGCAAAATCTATTTTAAATGGTAACTGCGTGCTAAAAGTGGAGCTGAATACGGCAGCTGCTTCTGCTACCTATATCCATCTGCTAATTTGCCTGGCAGGGTGGTCTGGTTTTGAAGGAAAATTCATACCTCCAGAGTATAATTTTGCACAGCCCTTTCTTCTGGGCTTGAGCATGTGCAGGGTAAAGAGCATCCCTTCTGGAAAGATTCCTGGCCTTTGGGCTGATTAGCAGGAGCGTTCGGAGCCCCTGTTTGCTGAGAGGTGGGACTGTGGGGGTCCCGGGTTAAACCAGTGGGGGCAGCGGGGGTAGGTGGGTGCCTCCCCCGTGACAGGTGGAGGGGATGCTCTGGAGCCTGGGACAGGCAGCTCATTAGCTCTCAGCTCCAGCCTGCTTAGTGAGGGCCTGCTAAAAGAGCAGCTTCATGCTGTATCCTGGATACCGGCTCTCGAGTCAGGTGTACCCAGAGCACAGATTATTGCGGGCTTTCCGGTTTATTTTGAAATGGGAAGAACAAATGCACTGTGCCCGACGTCCTTTTATTCTCTTGTTTTGGCAAAACAAGCACTCGCCCCCTCCGTGCCGTATCTGGCTTTGCAAGGATGTCGCTCAAATGCAAAATTAATGGTTTACCACTAATCTGGGAACGTGGGGGCTATTTTATGCATTCAACATCTCTTAGAAATGTTTTTTGTTTTGCTTTGCTTTCTTTTGCATCCGACACAAGTCGAGGAAGACTCGCACCATCCTAAATTTTTGGTTGAGTGATGGAGCAGTCATTGTTCCAAGGCTGCACGGCAGCGCAGAGCTGAGTCTGGCCCAGGCTCTGGAGCGTGGTGTATTTGACTGCAAGATGAATTGTGTTAAATTCACATGGCTTCCTGCGGCGCCGGGCTCGTTATTGGAACCTGGCGCCTGGCTTTAGTTCTGCATGCAGAAAACCGGGGTGGGTGAAAATGGGATTTCCCCGATCTCGATGGAGCTGGGCTGCTTTTTGTTTGCTGATAGCAAACCATCCTTTGTGTGTCTTAAATGTGTTTTGTTTCGGGTCATGCACTTTTTCTTCTTAAAATCAAACTGATGTCGGCTGTGCTGCTCTTGCACTCACAGAATTTTCTGCTAAAAATGCAGATGTAGGAGTAACAACCTTCCCACTAGCTTTATGTGTGGAAGTTTTCAGAAGTGGAACATTGTGAGTTTTGTCTGTGAAATTTACATGTTCTCCCTCTGTGACAGTTCCTGATGTTGGGGGTTACAGGGTTCTGTGGGCCACGGAGCTCTCAATGTCGCTTTGCCCAAATTAGTCTGCTCAGGGAAGTCATGGTCTCTGCTGTCTCCTGAACAGCCAGGACTGTCAGCATCTCCCTTTTTTTTTCTTTTGACTGACCCATCTCATAGAGGGTAACTTAGCATATCATACGGATTTCGTGTTTTTGCCCCTTCCCCCCCACCCTTTCCCTTTAAGCAGAGGAATCTGCGCATTTACACAGCAAGAAATAACTCGCCGTTTGCCTGTTTTCCCTCCTGTTTCCAGGAAGTGGTTCTGTATTGTCTGGAGAACAAGGCGTGTGATGTGAATCATCGTGACAACGCGGGGTACTGCGCCCTGCACGAGGCCTGTGCCCGGGGCTGGCTGAGCATCGTGCGGCATCTCCTCGAGTACGGCGCGGACGTGAACTGCAGCGCTCAGGATGGAACCAGGTGAGCGGCACCCCCGGCCCGGCACCGGCTCATCGCTGCCTCCCTTCCCTCGGTGCCTGGCCTCTGTCCTGCCCTGGTCCCTCCTCCCCACCCTCAGGCGCTCAGAGCAGGTAACGCCGCCTTACTGCTGCTGCTCGGGCCGGGGCTGCGCGACTCGGTGGCCTCCCCTGCTCCCTGGGTAATACAGCAGCGGGGACGCGCTTCTGTTGTCACTCGAGTTCAGGGTAATTTCTTTTTTATTCTGGGAATTTTAATAAGTTGTGCTTTGGTTGTTTTTCGTTAGTGAGTGGGATTGCCAGCTGCAGGGCAGGAAGGAGTGATACTTGAGCTGCGGTCCCGCTCATGTGCCCTCCAGGTCCTTTCAGCCGTGCCAAAAGAGTGGGGTTTGCCTTGTTAGCAGGGTTACTTTCGAGAGCACTTCAGGCTTTTGTGGCGATCGGGTGTGCGAGCCCTGTACGTGCTGTATAAAAATGTTGTTTGCTGAACTGTTAAACTATCTGCTCATTTGATATTTTGGATTTACTTTTTCTTTTTTTCTTTTTTTTTAATCCCGAATTAGCCTTTTTTTAGTTTCCTTCACAGAATAGTAGGGGGGCTTAGTTCCTGTGCTGTCAGAATAGATAGCGAGCTTTTCTTTTTTGCTTTGTGGAGAAAAAAAAATGCTGCTCCGGACCGTTTTTTTAAGCTTCTTGTGTATCTCCTAAAGCACCTCTTTGACCACCTCTGCGAGGCTGACCTTGGGGTAACTTGTGCTGAGCATATGCAGAGCGTTATTCAGTCTATGCATTTTGGGGACAGGTCGCTTTGTATTCTGCGAATCTCCTGCAGCTTGTTATCTTAAATGGTTTATCGCCTTCCCTATCACCATCCAAATAGCCAGGGAGGTAAAATTAGCGTAACTAAGAGCCTGCTTCTTTTGTTTTTAAGTTCTTTATTTATTAACTTGGGAAGGGAGGAGTCAGGAAAACAAAAAGAGGGCTGGTTAGGATGGTCCATTAAAAGTTCATGATGGTCTGTTGTTACCGGCCCATCAGCAGCCCATTACAGCCCAAAGGAAAGCGTTTGGAGAAACATTAAAACCCCGACTGGATTGTCAGATTCCCCCTCTGTCGCCCACTTCTTTGTAAGAGTTCTGAGCTCTCCAGGCTCTCCAAACAGCCTCGCATTTTCTGCTGCCTTCAGCTTTAATACGTGACCTGTGCCAACAGCGGCGAGGTGCCGTAAAAAGAATCCTAAATTATTTTTGTCTCGCTTGCTGGAATAACCTATATAGAAAATTATCCCCGGGAAGTGTCTGATCTGTCTTAATCACCCGCCAGTTCAGAGTCCACCTTTGATTTCTAGTCACAGACGGAGCTGATTTTCAAGAAAGAAACTTGGCCAGTGTACCCTGAAAAGTTGTTTTGGGGAAAATGGATTTTAGAAATGAACATAATGATGATCTGATCATAGATGGTGATGTCAGAACTCAGCGTGCTGTTGCCTCTCTTTTCTGAGGGCAGACGTACTTTTCATTTGGAAAGCTGCCCAACAGACAGCAAGAATCCAAAACACAACTAATATGCAGGGGAAAGATGGTCTGAGTTGGGCAGGACAGAGAGCAGAAGCTTCTGTAAGGAACTTTGGATCTGTGTAATGCACTGCCTTTTGGCAAGATCAGACTTCTCTGTGTAGAGTAAGTCAGGATATTCATAAGACAAGTCCCATTTCTTTCTTGAAAGTACTTCTCCTTTAACTTTTAGGAGGAAAGATGTGTCAGTCTTCCTCAGATGTGTTGGTTTTAAAATTAAATTCCTGAACACATTCAACCCTTAGAAGTACAGTAAAGTCTTAAAAAGAACAACAAAACCCCCCCCAGAACAAAACCTAAAAAGCCACCAAATGCGCCATCGAAGACTTATCCTCCTCGCCTACTTTTTTAATGACTCTGAATATGCTTTTTATTTCCCCCTCTGCCACCTCACCTATCCAAAGGTACTTTTGGTCGTGCTGTGGAAGCTCTCAGGCCGGCAGGCAGTGGCAGTGGGTGTGTGTAGTTCTGTTCAGGTGACGTGAAGCAGTGCAGAGGAGGGATGTGACTGTGATGCAACTGCGTGTGGTGTTGGTACAGCTGAGGCATCTGAAGCTCTGGGCTCTGCTGTTTGCTGCCTCTGCCGTCAGCTTTTTTGGAGGACACTCTGAGAAGTTGTGTCTGGTGAGGATATGGCTTTGGTGTGTACAGGATGTCGGTGTGAATGTGAAGGATGCAGGAGAGTTCTGTGAAGTCTGTGCCTCTCTCAGCGCTGTCTGAAGTGCTGCGAGTGTTCTGATCAGCGTGCTGGCTTGGCGTGTGTGTGTTTTGGGATGAGGCAGGCGTTCAGCCTCTGGTGCCTGATAGTATCAGGAATCTCGGTGGAGCCAGAAACAAACAAAGCCCCAGACTGTAGTGTAGGGGCAAGGAGGTGACAGCATTTGTGGGTGTAGGAATGGTGCAGCCCTTCTCTTCACCCCAGCTCGGCACAGGATGTCCCTCTCTACCCTATTCACAGCACATCTGGCCAGGCTAAATGTGGTAGGTCTTGGATGTTTTTTCCCTTAAACTCTGTGTTGATAGACCACATGCAGTGCCTGCAGACCCGGAATACACAAGCACTCTGCTGCTCAATTAGTGCCTAATCAAAGATTATTGTAGAACCCGGAGATCTTTAAGGCCTGTCTCCGAGGTGCTGCAGTCACTAAGGGCTCTTAATCGTCTTACCTATAAATAATAATAGACCGTGCTTAAGAGGTGAGAGCCTCCCTTCCCTGACAGGACCCCAGGAAGTGCAGTAGCTCGACGAGGGGTGTTCGAACTGATTTGCCGCGTGTATTTGGCCTTACCTCGCTGTTCTTCTCCTCTTACCTCTGCAGCATGCCCTAGCTGAGCCCGTGCCACTGTAGAAACAAAGCCACATGCCAAAAATACAGGCGTCCCCCGCCTGTTAGCGAGCGCTCCACGTTGCTTCGGAGTTCTCTCGCTAGATTCTCTCTCTGCAGACAGTTCTGCTGTATCCTTCCCGCTGGCAGCTGATGAGCTCAGCCTTTTTCATTTTTTTCCCTGCGAGGACCATGCCAAGATGGCTCTCTTCCTGTGTCCTTTCAGCTGGTCTTGGCAGAGCCATACCTTCCAGCAGCTAATTGCGTTAAAGGAGAGTCAGCCTGCGTAGCTGCCCTCCTGCAACTCGGGCCTTGCCTCTTCTGTGGGGCAGCCTTGCGTAACGGAGCGGGTGGAAACAAAAACAAAATGCCAAAATATGGCATTGCTCGGCGGGTTACAAGACCTCGTACTGCAGTGAGGAGAGTTCTGGTGGTGCCTGAAAGGCTGAGAGCAAACGCTGACTGGTCTAAATAGTTTATAATTTTGGTGGTGGAATGATAAACCCCCGGTGAAATGTTTTCCTGACTCTAGTGGCGGTAAAAATAGTAGGAAGAATTCGACAGTACACAAGAGAGGGTTGAGATGTGTGTCTTTTGTAGGATATTGCAGCTCTCAAATGTCCCCAGATCCTTCTGGGGCCTTTTGAAGGGTTTGTTTTAGAAACGAGCTGAGCTACGTTAACTGCACCATTAGGGATAGAGAGTGTTTATCTCCACGAAGCTCAGGGCGGAAGAGATTGTATGGGCAAAGCCGCTCAGGGGAGGACTCCCAGGGATCTTTTTTTTTTCCCTCATCTGAAAAAGTTGCCTATTCCAGTAGTTGCTTTTGCATCCTACAAAGAGGATGGTTAAACTCTGCCAAGACTGAAGAATACTCCCTCCTCTGCTGGCCCTGCTGGGGGAAGCAAACGAATAGCTCTGCCTTTGCATGGTCCCGCTCGCAAGCTTGCCAAGAAGCTGTTCTAGCCAGTAAAAGAGTCTGTCAGTGCTCTGTTTTGGCCTTTTCTCCCTTAACTTATCTGCGGGAAATCTCCTTTTCCCCCCCCTCCCTGCCAGTGTTTTCTTTCCTTCCTTCTATTTATTGTTCTTCCTTCTTCCGCACTGCTTTACTACGCCTTTCCTTCCCCATGCCTCTATAAATTCCCCTCTCATGCCCGGGCAGCCTCCCTGTGTACTCTTAGATGACGAATCTGGGTCTGCCTGCCCTGCTGCCTCTGTCTGCAGCACCACGTTGGGCTTGGTGACCTGTAAAAAGGGAGAAGGAGGTTCCATCACAGGGTTACAGCCCATGTGCTGCAATTTTTCCTTCCTGGGGAATGCCCAGGCACCCTTTAATAAACTCGTCTGAGTGTCGTTAAATCAATTGAAACACTGGGCGGTGATTTAGATGCTGTTTTTAATAAGTTAAGGGATCGTCTTGAATTCATTACTGCTTCAAAAGCCACTTAGGTAAGTCAGTTTAAAAAAAACCCAAACGCAAACAAGAAAACCCACAAACCAGTAATCCCACAACACTCCTCATCCCCCTCCCAAAACCAGAAAATCGTAATTCTGAAATAAAATTTAAAAAGAGTTCAAAATTAAAGACTCCAGTAAAGCGAGGGAGTGGGGGAGAAAGAGCATTCCCAGCACTTGGCAACAACCATAACTCTCATCTGCTCTCGGTGCCTGTTGCCAGACTTTCAGCTGGAGATGCTTCATGCCCAGTGGGGGACAGGAGGGTTTGCAGCAAGGCTGACCTTTCCTGCTCTAGATGCTCAGAGTGCCATGACCCAGCAGCTCAGGCCTCAGATGCTTGCTGACATCAAGAAACACCCGATACTTCTGCATCCTCCGTGTCTGCACCTCTGTTATTTGTTGCCTCCTGCTTGGTGTCACCTGGGATGTGACACTGTGATGTAGCACTGACCAGATCCTGGATGTGATTCCCCCTATGGGGAAGCACTGAGTCAGTAGGTGGAGGTGGGAGGGTGAGACTTGCAGGGGATCCCGGGAATGCTGGCTCCAGCAGCACTGTCTGTCTCAAAGGCGTCAGTTTCAGTGTTTACATTAGAGACATTCCCTCAGAAACTGAGAAGGGATATCCTGGCCCTTTGCAAGTGATCCTCATGGCCCGCTCTGGTCTCAAAATGTGAAGGTGGCTTTCCAAAGAGTGGTATGTTGGGCTTTGAAGGCATCCAGATGCTGTGCTCTCTGCTGCCAAGGGTTGGCACAAGCGGGACTGAGGGCTGCTCTCAGCAGCTCGAGGATCACCTGCTTCTTCACTCTGTTGGTGGCATGGGGTGTACAGGAGGCAGGCAGCATGGGATAAGCCCTCTTTCCATAGGGAACAAGCCACCAAGTCCCCAAGTGCACCTCCTCATGTCAGTATATTGTTCACATGTCAAAACCAACATGACATGCAGCTTTCCAGCAAGACGGGGGCAAGCAAGACCCCTTCACGTGTAGCCTGCGTTAGTAACCCTACGTCACAGGCTACTGGAAAGTACTTGGAGTAAATACATCTGGAACATCTTTTTGAGACTTATCAGAGTCCCCCTCCTCCCCCTCCTACCAGCAGTGCTGTGTGATAGATGGGAGAGCGGTGGTGTGCCATCCTCTCCTGACTGATTTGATCCTGCCCTCCTCTGTCCTGAGCTCACGTGGGTGCCAGGTCATGCCAAAGCAGTGGTGACATAGAGGGGACATTGCCGTGTGAGGCAGGAGTGGTGGGATGTGACCTCTTGGCAGGGGAGAGTTGAAACCCTGGTTGTCAGCTGAGCGTTGCTTGGCAGAGGGGGAGATGAGCGGAGAGGTTTGCTTGGCTGTGCCTTCAGATGACTTCCCCTTGTAATGTCACTGTGAAAGCTTTCCAGGAAGGCAGCGTGTGATCCTGGTAAAAGTCCTTCCTTGCCTTTAAATACTAGCTCCCTGAGAGCTTGAAAGCCTTGTTGGGGGGCAGCAGTATTGACAGCAGCAGTATCAGCAGGCTGTAGGAGGAGTGTTGAGCTGAGCCTGGACTGCCATGATCACTGTCCACACATTGGACTCCACCCTTAGTTCCCTGTTCTTGCTGTTTAAGGAAAAGATGGGATTTTAACACATCTTCATTAGTCTGAAGGGTAATATGTTCTACTTCCAGACAACTCTCCGTTACGTATAATCAATTTTAAAGGCAAAAGTTAATGCGATTTATAATTACTGATAAGGAATTCTAAACCTGGAATTGCAGGCCTGTGTATTAATGAATAATCCTTCTGAAGGCTCACAAAATCTATGTCTGAGCTTGTATAGATTGCTCACGCTGCATAAAATGCGTTAATTTCTGGGTGGACTACACTTAAAATAACATGTTTTTCTATTCTCTGATTAGAAGGGTTGAATTGTGCTGCAAATACATTCACAAGTACTGTTTAAAGAGGATGTTCTGCGCGGAAGTTTAATTCCTAGCAAATTTTCATAACTTATTTCTGTGTACATAATTTAGGAGCTTTGGGTAACTGATTTCCATGCTTGCCCAGAGGCAGGCTGAATGAGCCTTACTCCACAACACGCTGTTAAATTGGCAGAGATTTGGAACGCTAGAGTGACTTGCAGCAAAATGATGTTTGTGAGGCTTCACACAAACTCCTGCTTTCTGTTACAGCGGTGTAATTATTTTACTGTCCCTTGAAAATGTGTACAGCAAGGACTAGACGTAACAGAAATACCTGCCCTGAGCAGTCTGACTGAAGACAAGAGGGGAGGGGATGATGTGCAAGTAAAACCGACACTAAGATGATTGGCAGCTGTATTAATAGTGTTACTTTCTATAAATAACTTTGATCTGCAGTCAGAAGTTTCTTGTCAAAAACATTTGCATAATACTGTTGAGTCAAAATGTAACGCCGTGATTTTTCTTCCACTTCTCACCAGACCAATCCACGACGCGGTCGAAAACGACCACTTGGAAATTGTCCGCCTGTTGCTGTCCTATGGTGCTGATCCAACACTTGCAACCTACTCGGGGAGGACCATTGTGAAAATGACCCACAGTGAACTCATGGAGACCTTCCTCACAGGTCTGTGCCCACACTGCATGGGGCTTTCTGATCCTGGCAGATGGGGGCTCATTCCCTGTCCCCCAAAATCCTTCCTGCCTGGCAGGAGTGACTTCATGCCAAGGAGCCGTGGGGTGGGGTGGGCTGCAGTATCTCCCTCTTTGCCTGCAAAAACCCAGAGGCTGCAGGTGGGGTAGCACAGCCATGCTTGGGGGCTCCTTCTAATTGAAACTCTTAATAAGTCATAAGGATTATTCCACTGTCAGATTTGATAGGTGGGAAGGAGGTCAGCAGGCTGTTTCGGTGCCTTCAGTTTTCTGCTTGAAATGAAAACAAGAACCTTGCCAATTCAAATAGCTCTATGTTAAACATACTCAGGTTTTCCCATGGTCTTGCTTTTTATCCTAGACTATTCTTGGTTTTGCCAGTTCTGCCTTGTTTTATATCTGAAATACTGTAAAACTACATGAAAGGCTCTTGTCTTTAAACATGTCCATGTTGTAACGTGGTTTTAGGGTTTTTTTTTCCTCTTCGTTTTGGACAAAGACACTTGCATTCCCTAATAACTTACCTCTGAGAATGTTTGCAGTGTTCATAGTCCATGAGTTTAAGTATTCATCTGTTTACCTGTTTAAAGGGTGCAGTATAGAATGCACATAGGTGTATCAGGACTCCAGTGTGATACAAAGTCCAGCATCTTTGACTTCCTAGCATCCTGAATCCCAGTATCTTTTCACCAACTCAGCTTGTAAATTTTCAAAATTATATCTGTAGAAGAGAACTACATCTTGTGAACATATCTGTGTGGAAAAACCTTTTCCATCAGTTAATTTGGGGCCACAGTTTCACCCTCAAGTTGCTGTCCAGGGTAACTGTGAAGGCCGTAAAATGTGGTACATCCATCTTTACAAAAATAAGATGCTGCTCCCAGTTTCTGAAGCTTAAGCTTGGATCTGTCCCTGTTAGACCTTTGATGTGGTGGGTCATTATTTGATGTGGGGGAATGGTGTGGATATGCTGTGGTTGTAGCATGTGTGCCAGGAGTGTGGTGTGGGATTTTTTGATGGAAGGTATGGAGGACGCGTATTGAGGCTCTGTGACGCACGGTCTGCTAAACTTGCCAGCTTTTTGTTCTCATCACTATGTTTTTGTTGATGTTTTTTCCTCTCCAGAGTATTTAACTGACCTGCAAGGTCGAAGTGTTGATGACCCTGGTTTGTACTGGGATTTCTATGGCAGCTCTGTGTGCGGTGAGCAAATGTTGCCCTTTATTTCTTTGTATGCAGAGACTTTAGAACATGGGGCACGTGGGGGTGGGGGCTGTTTTGTTGTTGTGGTGGAGGAAGCTAGGAAGGAAGCAAACTGATTTTGTTTACAGATCACGTTATTGGGAAAAAAAGCAAGACCTGCACCAGTCTTTTCATTGCTGACTTAGCACATTTATTCAATTTTATTTAGATTCACAAGATGAATCTGGATTTGATGTCTTGGCAAATCCTCCTGGCCCAGGTGATGAAGATGAAGATGGCTTCAGCGATGTGTTTGAATTTGAATTTTTGGATGAGCCTCCCTTACCGTGTTACAACATTCAAGTGTGTCTCTCTCAGGGGTAAGAACAAATACAGGTTTTGGGGTAAAAACAGCTGGGATGACCTGCTTGGGGTGGTGGCAGTTTGTGATGGTGGGGAAAAGCACATAACATACATTTTTAACATAAATGAGAGATTTAATACTGTAGCTGCTGGGTTTTTTTGGAAATAAACTAATAGGTGGGGGGGGAAAACGCTGGTTTGTCTGGGCTGAGTTTTTACTGCCATATTCCTGAGTGGGACTAGTGACATTTGAACACAAATTCCTTTCCTCATCCCAGATAGGCATCTTGTTTATAACTTCCCCAAAATAGAAGTGCTTCTATTTGGAAGCACTATACTTAAATTTGGGTATCATGTTTGTAAGGTGTTAATTGTATTTTGAGGGCTTTTCTGTTCCGCTGCTGAGTGGACACGCTTTTGTGGATGACAAAATGACACCATTACTGCTTTCCTAGACTTTGTTGCAAGACTGGTTTAAAGCTGTGAATTAGAATAAACAAATAAGCAGCTTAGGGAAGATTCTATGATACTTTATAATAAGCAAAGACCTGGAAAGTTGTATTATCTATTATATTTGAGATATAAATTAGATGTATAAATGGCTGTTGTTTACCATTTGCACCAATTTTGATGACAGCTAGTTTTAAATATTGATCATGCAGGAGTGTGGGTTTTAGCATGGTTTTGTTACTTGGGTGATGGATATTACTTAAGTTCCCTGAAGTAGACAACTGCAAAGATGGAATTTAAAAACGGTGTTGTTTGTCTGACAAAAAACCAGCTCACTGTTGACTTCAGTACTGGCATCTCTGGAAGTCAGAGGTGCTGAATTTTGTGGTTATAACTATAAGCCATCTCCTAATTTGCAAAATGAAAGTTGGGCTCAACTGGACTAACCTTCAGCTGTGTGAGCTGGGATGGCTGCTGGCCCACATGGGCGCTGAGGAGCCCAGGTTTTATAGGTTCCAGTGCCCCAGCGTGCCTGGATCCTTCCTTCCTCAAAGCTGCAGGCAGCAGTACCCTGAGTAAATTCATACACACCTGCTCGTCTGTTGTATTTGACCCCTGGGTGACAGCCTGGGTTTCAGAGGGGTTGTTTGTGCCATCGGGGAGGGTTTGTCAGAGCAACGTGGGGAAGAGTCAAGAATCCTGCAACTTAATGTCAGTTATTGGAGCCTCTTTCTCCTTTGCTTCCACAGACCACGGAACTGGCTTCTGCTCTCGGACGTGGTGAAGAGGCTAAAAATGTCATCTCGCATCTTCCGCTGCAACTTCCCCAACCTGGAAGTCGTCACCATCACGGAGGCAGAGTTTTACAAACAGACTTCCCTCAGCCAGTTGTTCTCTTGTGCTACGGACCTTGAAGCTTTTAACCCAGAGAGCAAAGAGCTGTTGGACTTGGTAGAGTTCACAAGCGAGCTCAAGACTCTGCTCGGCTCCGAGCTTCACTGGTTGCATCCGCACGAGGACCCTCCCTTCGACATCCTCTGGTGAACCATCAGGCCATTTAATGTACAGTGCTCTATACAGTTACTTCTTTATGTATATGTGTTCAAATAAAATTGTTTCTGTAAAGAAAGGACACTATTAAATATGAAAATATCTTTCCTTTATATAAGAGATCTGAATTCCAGTTGGATGGATTTTGGAAGAATTTTTTTTTAACTCCAATCAGTTTTTACAAAATTGTTATATAATGTTTCTTTAAATGCACACAGGCTTTGGGATAAGTTTGTTATTACTCGGAACACATTTTTTTTTAAAGAACACACCCACACACATTGACTTTGTTTCATACAAAGCACTGATTACACAGAACATACTTTTTCTAGGTGATGTGATCAAAGTCGTGTGGCTTGTTTGGGAGATAGAATTCAGTAAGGCACTTGGTGTTATTATTTTCATTTTTTTTGTTTACAGAATTACCTGCTTTGGCCAGGTAAGCACTATTGAATATAATTCAATAGTTTGTAATATAAATTAAACCATATCCATACGCATCAACTAATTGTAAGAACTTTTATATCCTAATTTAAAAGCTGTGAAATTTAGTTTTCACACATCAAACCGGATTGTTTATATATGTTTAAACATTTTATGCTCTTTATTTAAAGAAGACTTTGAACTATTTTTTCTGTACCTTGTAAAATATTGAAAAACTAACATATGTTGAAGTTGCTTGAAACTGTACATAAACTAAATTTTCTGAATTGTGTGTTTATGTTTGAGATCTGTGTTTTAACTTTGTAAGTAAATCTTCTGCCTTTGTATTTATATTTTACAAAAATTTTCTTAAAGGCAATAAAACTGTTGAGAAATGAAGAGGCTAAAGTGACTCCTGTTAACTCCATGCCTGATTGTGACATGAGCTTCATCTCATTAATGTTTATGGAAGGAGGGAGTAGAGTCCAAAGTGGGGCAGAGCTTGTAGACGTGCAGGCAAGCAGCTGATGAAATCTGGGGTACAGTCTGTATCGGCTTTCTAAATTCAGTGTTGCAAGAAAACATCAGGCAGGCTCTTTTGGTGGGACAGAGATTTAAAAACGGTGTTCACAGTACCTTCTGCACCACCTTTTAGCTAAAGAATTGTGAATAGGTTCAGTTATTTTCTCTGCTTTGACATCCTTATAATTTCCATTGGCTGAAATCTCTTCTCGATGAAGTCTGCAGAGTGGAGGAAAACAGTACCAGGGGAAATGCTTTAGTTTTAATGTGGAGCCTTAAAGCTATGAGCACATTTTGGGGGATCTAAAGGCACAGTGACCAGAATGCCACTTTTGCATAGCTTGGGAACTTCCCCCTGAGAGGCTGGGCTCTCTGGGCTTGGGCAGACCCTCTCTGCCTTCCCCTTTTGGAAGGAAGTTCTTGCTGTGAACTCAAACTCCTGAGTTTTAATTTGGGGCTGTTATTAAGAGTAGTATGTCCTATGATAGCCAGTTGCTTCTGAGGTGTTTAAATCACACTGCTCTTCTGATGAGGGCCAGGACCTCACCCACAGGGTCTTGAGCAGAGCACCTGGTGAGTCTGGGAAAAGCATCTGGGAAGAAGTTTCTCCGTTGTCCTGAAGGCTGAAGGTAAGGGGGAACGATGTCTCAGTTCTGAAGGTGCCCTGGGGGGGAGGACTCAGAGCTGCTGCCTCTCGTGGTGTTGCCGGTGAGACTTTGCCAAACGTTTGTACTGTGTGGCTTTACAGTGGGGCTGTTCCTGTGGGTAAGGTGGTTTTGTAGCTGAGCCAAGAGGTGAGAGAAGGGTCCAAAAGCTGTCTGCTGCTGGAAGCTGAAGTCCCATTTCTGCCCAGGACAGGGAATTTTTAGTCCTAATATGTCTGCTGACATCCTTTTTCCCAGACTTTGGGTAAGGAGGGTGATGGTCTCTCCTTCACAGCTTTTATGTGCATGCTGGATTTCCTTTTAAAACAGCCTCCAGCTTTGCAAGGAAGTGAACCACAGTTTCAGACACCTCTACTTTATAGTGCCAGCTGCTTTCACCCCCTGGTTTTCCCAGAAAAAAAGAGGTGGGCCAGAAAATTTAAGGCAAGGGATAACATTAAAAGCAGTTGTTAACAGACATCTGATCAGCTGTGTAATGCTTGGATGGCTTGAGCTGGGTATAAATCAGCTTTGTCCCACTTCCTGGGGTGCGTGGCAGGCACCTCACTTCTCGCCGAGCCCCTCGGGCAAACAAAAGATTGACACGGCTTCCACTTTTGGCCAGCTCGTCCTCGAAGAATCCTGAGCACGTGCTCCCCGAGCATCTCTGCTTAGTCAGCTTTCCCCTGCCTCCACCGGGTACAGCTGGGCCTTCTCCATGCTGGCTGCTGCCTGGTGCTCAAATACAGTAACAGCCTCATGCTGCTGTGATGCGAGCGTGTGTGCCTGCCCCGGGCGTCTGTGCTCTAAAAATAGGGCTGTGGCAGGGAACACCTGATCCCAGCGCTGTCCCTTGGCATAGCGTAACCATTTTCTGCTCTGGGATGTTCCTTTTTTAAAGGGACTTGGCTGTGCGAGGGTGCTTGGGGGAGCACAGAGGGTTCCGAGCAAAGCAGGAGGGGCCACGAGGCCGGCTTGGCTCTCCCTGTGCCAGGTGGTTTGAGAGAGGCTGGATGCAGGTGGAGTTTTGCAGGAGGCAAGCCCAGGGGAGAGGTACCCTGGGGGAGGAGAGGTGGCAGCGTGCCAGCAGGGAGTGAGCTTGGTGATGGCAGTGCAGGCAGGGCAGTGGAACACTGGCCAGCACCGGGGCTGTCTGCATCCTGCAGGGCTGGAGCTGGGCGAGCTCCAGCCAGAGTGGGAGCTGTGTTCAGCGGTTCAGTTTCTGATCTCACACTGCTCTCCTTTAAAGCACTTTCCTGTGCATCCTCCTTGGGCCAAAGATGCTTGCTTCACACTGCTGGCTTTGCTCCAGGTTAATAAAAAACCAGGGAAATGGAAATGCAGCCTTTGGGGATGGTAAAACCCTGCTGAGCCTGTTTCTTGCCTTCTGCAAGGTGAGAGCACAGTGTTGATGCTGTTGGGGACAAAGCCAAGGTGTTTCCTTGAATTTCCCCTGCTTACCACTTGGATTTGCCTGGCTGGGACTCTGTGCTGCCCTGTGGAGGTGTTGGACAACCACTGGTGCAATAGGGAAAAACCCTATTTCCAGCTAGAGCAGGCAGATGAGCCTCCCTTCAAAGAGGTTCCTTTGTCAAAGTTTTACTTGCTGCTGGCTGGGAAATCCCAGGGAATACCCAATTCCAGGCTGGCTGCTTGGTGGGGAGGCTAAGGGGAAGTCACAGCACAGGCAGTGCTGGGAGGGTTCCCCTGAGATAAGCGATGCTGCTGAGGACCAAAATACTGAACCTCTCTTTTGCCTTCCTGCCTTACCCAAGAGTTCTGCAGAGTGGGGTCAGCCCTGGGAGTTTCCTGTTTGGGTAATTTCTCCCTCCAGCCACTCTTCTCATTTCTTCTGCTTTGCTGTGGTGGCTGAGCTGGAGTCTTGTGCCAAAGACACTGATGCAGTGAGTGGCAGGCAAGGGTCAGAGGAAGAGTAGATGTGGTGCTTAGGCACATGGCTTAGTGGTGGGCTTGTCAGGGCTGGGTTAATCTTTGGACCTGATGATCTTGGAGGTCTTTTCCAACCTTAACGATTCTATGATTTTAGTTAGCAGGAGCAGAATGGAAATTATTTTAAAAACCGCTCCCAGGGGCCAAGCTCACTTCATGAATCAAAAAGAATTTGAAGCCGACTCCTTCATTTCTGTGCTAAATAATGAAACTAAAGATGAGACCCTTCATTTGAGCATTAATGTATCAGGGAGTTTTAAGTGCAGGCAGCTGCCATTCCCAGGCTCTGTGGGGCTGCTGGTAAACATTCAGCATCATCAGTTTGCACGGGGAAAAGGCACACATTATTACTTTAAACTTGCACAGATCCAAGGTAATCAGAAAAATAGCATTTTATCTGCTTAAAATTGTTTGCAGAACATATTTTCATTTCAGTATGAGACCAGTGGTGGTAGGAGAGGGCTTGGCACCACCACACAAGGCAGAAGAGTTGAATGCCGTAATCGTGAAGACACAGACCTTTTCTCAGTGTGCTCATTCACCATTGCATTCCTGCAAGAAGGAGGAGCAGAAGGTGACGGACATCCAGCAAGTTTCACTTGGACTGATGCCAGGGACAAAATCTCCAAAGAGATCTGAAGAAGATGAAGCTCTAAGCACCCCACCACGATGTCCACTTGCATCAATCCTGCTAGTTCTGCGTTCCACCCATTAGTGTGGTTTGCATGGGTTCCCCTGATGGCATAGTGAGTATTTTCCTGCAAGTTAAGTGATGGATCTCTGGGAGCAGCACTGCCTTCTGCCCTTGGGGTGAAGAGAGCCGTTGCTTGTTTCTGGTTTGCCAGTCCTGAAGAAAACCTCGTCCACGCCATGTGCACATTTTCCTCCAGCAGACTGACGCGACTGTAGACGGTTGCTCTCTTGAGCCAGGTATGAACCACAAATCTGTCACTAAATAGATTTTCCTTTTGTTGTCACATTAATTTGCAACTCATTAATAGTGACAGCAGTGAGGTACTGCACTGATGCAGATTTGCATATTCATGGTAACTTATTATTAAACAAATAAGATTTCCCTAGCTTAGGAAGCACCCAGAGTAATGCCACATTGTGCATTATAACAGCCTGAATGTTTTATTTTCTTTTTAATATGTTAATAGATGCAAGGGGCGCTCTTTTTTTAAGTAAATGTGCATCTATAAAATAACGTGTAATTTAAAATATCACAATTGTTCAAATAGTAATCCATTAACAAACCTGCCAATAATTGAGCACAAATACCTATTTAATGTACAAATCAATTAATCAATTCTAAATGCTGGCTTTGTTGCCTGATGACCGTAACACAGGCAGTACCAGCAAGGCACAACCAAGTCACTGTGCCAGTGAGGTGAGCCAGAGGTGGAGAGCTGATCCCATGTTTTATGGTTCATTACAGTCAAATTGGTTGGTTTTCACAGTCGCTTTTGTTTCTTCTCCCCAGAGGAGTGGTGGGAGAGAAAGTGAAGACTGAGCTTGCTGTGGTACCCACTGTCACCCTCTCGTCTTACTGGGAAATGAGGAAAATGTGCCCGTCTTGGCTCTGCAGGGATCTCCCTGCTCCCCCTTTCCTCTGCCAGCAGGCAGGTACCACCTAGACACCAGCTTTGGCTCAGCCCTGGCGAGCAGGAGGGCAGAGCTCTGCCCCCAGCACGGTGGGTGGGCAGCGGGCAGCAAACTTCCCTGGCACTGTGGGTTTCTTCCCCTGTGCTGAAGGAACCGTGGTGAAAAGCTCTTGGAGTTCAACAGGCTCAAACTCAAAATCTGCAGGTGGGAGGAGTGGGAGATGCGGAGCGTGGGGCTGTGCTGCAGGCAGGTGTTTTTGTTGGTAGCAGCCAAGGTCCTTTGCCCGTGGAGTAGCACAGCTTTTTTCTGCTGACTATTTAAGACTATCCAGTATGTGTAGCAACCCCCTCTTCAGATCCCTACTACCACATCCATATTTTTCATTCCTTTCTGGTTCTTTTAAAAATTTGTAGGGTAGTGGGCATAATTACATGTGAGGAGACCAGCTGGTTATTGCAGTTTCCCTCCATCTGGAAGTGAGATTTTCTCCTGACCTGACTTTCCAGAGTCCTTTGACGGTGTTGCCTAACCACGAAATGTGGTTCTTACCCCATCCTGCTGTTTCCTTGTGAGCCACAAGCCACCCCCTTTGAACCACTGGCCAGTGCTCCCAGCCTACCCAGGCTCCGGAGCTCCTGTTTCTGGCTAATTGCAAAGGGTGTATGGCCCTGAAGAGACACAGAGAAAACCCTGGATGCTGAAACGCAACCAGAAGTCACCCCAAAGGCTATCCCTGCAGGTGCAGAGCAAGGTGAGGCTGTTTTTAAAACCTGTGTACAGCAAGCTCACAGAGCCCTTCTCCAACAGGGGATAATTTTGTTTTCTGATGTGGGATCTGCTTTTATCTTTATCTCCTGGCTTGGGTCTTCCCTTGGCACAATGAGGAATGCCAGTGGGACTGCAGCCCAATTTCCACTGCTCCGTGGCTGCAGGCTTTTCCACCCACTGAGGATGTAAAGGGTTAGGCAACACACGTGTCAGACGTTCATGATGTCAGAGACAGTGTTTAGTATTTGTAGCTGTTGAAATTTCAAGGAAAAGGCTACCTAATGAAAACCCTTTTCCAGTATGCCATAAAACTCCTGTTAAGGTAAAGCCTCAGTGAAGGCAAGTCCTGACAGGCCCCCTGAAATGAAAAGGGCAGATTATTTAACAGCTGATCAACACTAATAACCCTTGGCAAATACAGTATGCAGATTCAGCGCTGGAGCCAACATGAGCCAAAGGGACTCGTCTGTGACAGCCTGGCCTGGCTGCTCTCAAACTGCTGCTGGTACCCACAGAGCCCAGCACGGGGAGTGGGGAGACCTGGGCTGCCCCTGCCACGGGTTATGTCAGTGGTCTCAGGGTGCTTGTTGAGGAGAAGTTCCTCCACCACCACAGGAATGTAAAGGGCATTTGGTGTCTGACCACTCAGCGGGGCCAGGCATGGGCTCCCTTGCTGAGGTGCTGGAACTGATGGCAATAAAGCACCGAGGGAACTGGAACAAATAGTTTGGAGCTGGGTAGCTTGTCTCCCTACTTCATGACATCTTAGGGAAAATAATCACTTTTAAGTATCTCTGTGACCTGCCAGTCTACACAAATGTAATCATTCTCTCTGAATTGGGCCAACTCCCGGGCAGTTAAGCAAGGGATGGAGTTGGGTTTCCAGGGTGAGTTCATCCTTCCGTTCCCTAGCTCCATGTCGTGAGGGTGGCTGTGTAGCTGCCTGGCTGCTGCACAACTTGGCCTCCCCAGCCCAGGGACCCTGCCTGTGCTATCCCCTGGGTCTGTGAGCACCTGGGGATTTGGGACACCTCCGTGAAGGGCCAGCTCAGCACACAGCAGTGCTTGGGATTGTCCCCACTTGGGCTGGTTGCACTCCCTAAACCAGCAGATGCCAGACGCTGAAGCCCCTCAGGGTGGGTGAGTACAGGGTGGGATGGTACAGGGTGGGAGATCACCCATCCCCCAAAGGGGACGAGGCAGTGCTGCCTGGGTCTGGGAACAGGGCAAGGGGTCAGGGACAGGCAGGGAAGCGCTGCCCTTTTGGTGGCAGTGTGGCGTTACCTTGGCTCAGAAAGTTGGGTAAGCCTGTGCCTCTAACACGTGGATGCTCTGCCCATCCACCAGCTGGTGCTCCCAACGCGGCCCTTAACAGCCTGGTGACCAAACCCGCCTGGTCCCCAAGGGGTTACCTCTCCTGAAATGGCTGCCATGCCCAAAGAGACCGAGTGCCTTTGAGTACCGCTGTTTTCAAAGGCTCAGGAGTGAGCTTGATTAACAAAATCAACAAAGAGATGCAAATACTCTGCAGCAAAAAGGTGCTTTGTAAGTCTGGGAGTCGGGGCCCTGGGTAGCGGGAAGCAGCAGCTCAGTGTGCCGGGAAACACTGGAGAAGGGAGGGTGTGTTGTTCCCGGGAAAGCAGCGGCTCAGACCAGCGCACGGCTCTGTGGACACAAAGCAGCCTCTCCGGCTTCAAGGTTATTTAATAGTAAACAAGAGCTGTCAGGAGGGAAGGAGCCACTGCCGCCCAGGCACTCCCAGGCGATCCTGTGAGCACAGCAGGAGACGTGGCACAGGCAGTGCAGGCTGCAGGAATCCAGAAAGCCCTTTCCCAGGTTTATTTCTACAGCTGCAGATCACCTCAAAAGCGCAGCCTCGTGCTCAGCCCACGTTTGACTCGCCAGGGCTTCAAACTCCCCACCAAGTTTGTAACAGCGTTAAAGCCTTTCCTGGTCAGTGTTTGCTTTCCCTTCACCTGCAGTAACTCTTGGTGCTCCGTGAGGCCCTTTGCTTTGGAGGCAGAACAGGGTGAGTCAGCCCCATCCCTCACCCAGCCAGCGCTGGAGGAGGAGGAGGAGGATGAGGATGTGGAGGAGGAGGATTAGCAGAGTAGATCTGCTCAGCAGCTGGTGCTGAATCACAGCAAAACAGCCCCAAGGACGGTCCCTCTTCTGCTGCCAGCGGCTCCCAAGTGCACAGGAATGCAGTATCCCAGGCAGTCTGTTTGTGAAGGTGTGAGGCAGTTTTAAAATACACAACAGGGACTTCTGCAGGGCTTGGTCCTTTGTAAAGTAAATTTATTTGACAGGTTTATTTCTTTATCAGGTATTTGTCTAACCCTGTGACACAGAAAGACCCAATTTCCTGGTACAAATGTTAAAATGTAAACTCCCAGAGGTGTGGACTGTCACAACCAGTGTCCAAAATATCCTCACCCCGATTTCTTGTTGAGTGTCTTGTTGTGACAGCAGGAGACCCCAGAGATGCTGGATAATCTATGGCATGATCACACCAGGACACCAGGAAAGGAGCCCCAGTAAGAGGACAGGAGACAGGCTTCTGGCCAGTGCTGGCTGAGGGGCTGGTGGATTCAGGGGTTAAAAACAAGCCCTTTGCAAGCGGTGCCTCCATCCAACAGGATGGAGAGATTAGAAACACCTAAAGCGCCTGAAGGTTTGCAGCAACACTGACTGATCAAATAAAAATATGTGAATCATAAATCAATGTAATTTAAAGCAGACTTATTTAGAAATTGAGATTGGGCACTAAGGGACTTATTCAAATCACTCTGGCTTGCCGTTAGACACCCCCTGCAACTCCGTGTGCTCTCTTGGGGTACATGAGGTGGGGGTGAAGATGTGCTGCCCCCGTTAAATCAGACGTGGGCAGGGAGCTGGGACAGGGCGGCTGGGGAGGGAGCCAGGGTGAAGGAGGGACTCAGCTGCCTGCTCACCCCGGCTGCTGCCTGGCCCTGCTGGCCACCAGCAGATGACGGCCAGACGGCGGGAGCAGGCTGTGCCGTGTGGCTGCAGGATGACATGAGGGCTCAACGCAGCCCAGCGTGTCAGGGACCACAGCCAGTCCCAGCAGAGACAGACACTGGCGAGTGCCTTCCCTTGCTCACTTGGCTTAACAGGCAGCTTTGGCTGTGCTCCTGCCATCATTTGCCACCTCCCCTCCTCAGCGTGCAGCAGTCCTGAGTGTCCGAGGAGGGACAGGCTGCGGCTGTGCACAGTCTGTGTTTGTGTGTGTGTGTGCGCATGCAGGGGGTGCTGGCTGCTTGTTCCCAGCCCCAGCTGTGCAGGAGATCCTGTTACCTGACCCAGAGCAGGACCCAGGAGAGAGAAGGTTGGCTCTTGGCTCCTTCTTTCCATCAGGCTTGCAGTCACCCTGCGAACACATTAGTTTTCCTAAAAAGGCACCAGAGAGCTTGAACAGCAATACCACCGTGGCATTTATTAATTTTTTAGCATAGCTCTCCCCCCATCTCCACTGTGATTTGCATACCTGTTAATCCTCTGCCTGCTGCAATAATTCTGTGAAGGAGTGGGAAATTATATCCGAGCAATAACTCCTTGACTCTGGAGCTGTGGAACCCTGTGTGCCATCCTGATCAGAGCGGAGACTTCCAGGGAGCGGAAGCAGGAGGTTTAACCTCCTCAGAGCTGCATGTCACCTACATGACCCAAGGAAAGCCATCCATCCCGAGTATATGGAACCCAGCCCTGCCATTCCCAGATGGCTCTGCCTCCAGGAAAGCCCTTCCCCTTGGCAATATTTTGCCTCCACAAAATTACTATTCCCTACTGGCAGTGTCTCCCCTGCAGCAAAGTTGCTTCCTGTGGGAGAGGGGAGAAAAGCCCTGCCCTCTGGAGGTCTCATCACTTCTTCCAGCCCTGCCTGGGGAGCTGGGAACACCACCAGCTTCCTGCACAAACTGAGACTCAGCATCCCACGGCAGGACTGTGCTGCAAGGCGAGCTCCTACCCCAGCACTTCAGATGGCTTCTGGTGAGGCCTGTGACAGTTTTAACCAGCAAGAAGCTGCAGATCCTGGCAGCTTATTTAATCACTTTTCTTACTGCTGTCTTTATCCTCTTCTCCCCAGCTTTTTATTTCATTTGGATTTATGGGTGCATAACACCTTTTCCAGTAAAAATCCTAAAGATGAGTCAGTCAGGTCCAGGCCCAGGTCCAGGTCCAGGTCCAGGTCCAGGTCCAGGTCCAGGTCCAGGTCCAGGTCCAGGTCCAGGGAGAGAGAACAAATTCCTCCAGAAATCCCTGGAAAAGCTGAGCCAGTTTTTCTTGTCATCCCACTTCCTCTGTGACCAGGAGGGGACAGGGCAAGTAGGCAGGGGAGGAAGGACAGCAGGGTGATGAGTAGGTGGTGGAGAGCTCTAGGGAGCTCATTGCCCTTACTTGGAGCCAGCAGTGTGGGTGGACAACAGAGGGAAGCACAGAGGAAGAGCAGGAAATGAAGTTTGAGGAGGAAACTTCTATCACATGACGATAGCAAGCATCTCTCAGTGAGGGAGTGACGAAAACCCCATTTTGCTGCAACTTTGTTAAAACTGCGCTACGCTCTGGCTCTGCTGGAAAAATAAATAATTCTTAAGGTCTGAAAGATGCACCTTTGAGGGCTCTGGCAGCTTTGTGTGCAGTATGTGCCCCTACATGTACATCTGTATAGACTCAGCGTGCAGCGGTGAGGGAGGTGAGAGGAGAGGTGATGCTCACCATTACCTCTGTCCTGGGACCATGAGAAACAGCTCCTGCTGCTTTTTGCCAAGCACAGGCAGGGAGGATCAGAGGCGTCAGGACAGCAAACCCAGCGTGTGAGCCAGGGTGAAGAAAGGTCACACCACTGTCCTGTAGGGCCACAACAGGGAGTGTCCCTTGGCTCCCTAGGGACAGACACCGAGCTCAGAGTCTCATGCCACAGGCAGGGGGCTGGGAGGGTGGGCAGGGCACGTCTGGAGCAGCAGACCAACACAAGCAGGCTGGGTGTACCTGCTCACACCATGCACAGCCTGGAAGCAGCTGAGGCAGTGGTTCACCAGGCACCCCGGCCCTGTCAGCAGTGTTTGCTCCATCAGGCACTGACAGCGAGGTCCGGGAGGTTCCTCTTTCTGGGCTATATTAAGACACACACAACGGCTGGAGAGTGGGGTGAGAGGACAGCAAGGAGTTGTGAAAGAGCAGCACGCCGGAGCCTGTGAGTAACTGAGGCCTTTTGGCAATATTTCAGAAAATGGGGTGGTCCAGTTAGGGAGTTCAGGAAACTGTCTGAGTTAGATTAAACATTTTCTAAAACCTTCTGGGTGCTTGAGAGCTGACTTGAAAGTTGGCAAAGTTAAATAAAACAAAAGTTAACACATTCCCCTGAAATTATTTTGTTACAGGTCTAGTATAAAATCAGACTATTTTTCATTAGTTTCAAAATCCCCTTCCATCTGAAGGCAGGAGTATCTGCACAGTAAAATGCTGGGATGCTTGCACAGCCGTGCAGGGGGCCACATGTGACACGTAAGAGCTTTAGAACACATTCCAAAAGCCATAAAGCACATAACCTTTAGGCAGAAAACTGGGTTTCTCTCTTGTTGAAGCCTGGGTGTGAAAGAGTCTCTGTGGGTCTGAGGCTCAGTAGAATCTTCCTTCAGCACCAAACCCCTGGAGTGCCCAGCAGCAGAGTCTGCTCTGGACGTGTGCTTGCTCTCCAGTAGCTGCACTTTGTCCCTCAGGAGACAAGACTGCCACGGTTTGGGCAAGAGGAGCATCACCTCTCACATCAGCCCTGCACAACAGCAACACTGGAACCAACAGTGGGGTTTTCTCCCCGGAGAGGACGGGAAATGTGTGGTGCCTGAGCAAAACAAGAGCTCCTCTGCCCTCATGCCCTCTGAGAAGACTGACTTCAAGCTGTGTGTCTCTGCTTCCCTTTGGAGAGCAAGTGGTGTTCGAGCTGCCTGAGGCAAAAGATTCCCACTGCTCCTGCAGGCTGTGTGCAGCCAGGAGCTGCAGAGCAAACCCACACCCTGCCCCTTCCATCTCCCTGGTGGAAGCACAGCCCCTAATTCAAATCCCCACCAGCTTGGGAAACGACTTGCTCCTGTCTCTTGGGAAAAGTTTCTCCTTGTGGAATCGGAAGTGGTATCAGGCACAGAGCAGATGTTGGCGGCTTCCTCGCTCCATGGAAATAAGGAAGTAGGAAGCCCATTTAGACAAACAGTTCCACATAAATCTTAGCCTGATGTTTCTTGCCTGTACGATCTCTGCAAAGGGTAAATTGAACTCTGCTTCATTGACGAAGCCCAGTGCTATTAGTTATACTTGTCTTAGCTGCAGAGCTGCTTTGGGTGAGAAAAGAAAAGCGGTATGGCCCCAGGAGACAGAAAGAAATCAGAACGTAAACGCAGGTATCAAAGCAGAAAAACGCAGAGAGCGGTATTAGCCCAGGGTATGTCGGAGAAGAAAACAAACCCTTATCACAGCAAGAGCAGAGGAAACCATCCCACTGAAGGGAGTAGACGAGGAGGACAGCCGACATCCTGCAGAGAGGGAATCTAAGGTCTGGGGGAGGGAGAGCACAACCCCGAAGGCATGGCATTGGGAAGGGATGCGGCTCTTAAAGACACAGCTTCCCTGAACGCCTCTGCTGACGGGCAGCCAGGGCGAGGCAGCTGAAGGAGCAGCTCCCAGGCAGCCGGGGAGGCTCAGGGCAGGGGTGTGAGCACCCCTCTTTCCAAATGATGTGGTTTACAGGCTCCTTGCCATCCACAGAGTCCCAGGAGAAAGTGAGAGCCCAAACACCCAGCTGGAATCTGGTCAGATGAAAATTAATTATTAAAAGAAGTGAAGATTTATTGCCTTTAAAAATTCATTAACAGGACAAGGAGAACAACTTTCTGCAGGAGCAAGGTTGGGAGGCAGCAGCAAGAAGCAGAGTTGTGCCTTTGAAGGTGGCCATCTCCAGGGAGGAGCTGGTGGCTGGTCTCTGACCAAGGGGTCAGAAAGGGGTCAAAAGCACCCACCCAGTGCCCAGTTCTTTTTGGCAGATGTTGAACATCCAGAGGACAATGCAGGGGGACCAAGCAGAAGCAGTAAGGACACTTCCTCTTTCAGTGCACAAACCTCACAAGTGATGGGCACCTCGGCTAAACCCTGGAAGAGCCACAGAAGCCTGTTTGCTCTGCTTTTGGAAGAAGCAGTCACCAATCTGCCCTCGGGCACTGGATTTCCAAGATATCATTTCTTTTATAGCCAGGAATCAAGAAGTGATTCCTGCTCTGACCTCTAGCAGAGGACGAGTGACGCCGTGGGGATGAGAAAAGGAGGAATGATCCAGGGGAGGATTCCCAGCAGTGAGTCAGAGGGGAAAGAGACTGAGGTGGAACTGGTAAAAATAGTTCAGGGAACAGGGACAAGTCCTAAAAGAAAAGAGTCTTTGTGCAGAGAGGATAAAATAAAATCAGAAAGGGCTGGAGCAGCACCACGGAGATAGAGTTGAAACCGAAGACCAGGAAGAAAAGGCAGGAGGGGAACACAGAGAGGTTCCTCTCAATCCTTGTGGTCACATGTTAACATAATTGTAACATTTTGTAACATTGTAACACAAAATTTAAGCTTTTAACACCAGGTCTTATCGGAGGGCTTGCTATTTCTAACCACCTGCCAGGGTTGTCTGCACCGGCAGGTGGGGGTGAGGACACTTTCCCTCAAGGGTTCAGCTTCCACTTGCGTTCTTTATGTCCAAAGGGTTGTACTTGAGTCAGAACAGCCAAAGGAAGACCCTGTTTGTCCACTTCTGATTTTAGTCACACCCTGGTAAGTATTTTCTGGTGAGTACACCTCATGCTGGAGTTGGTAAGGAGTAAAAATTCCTCCTGGCACTCCTACCCACTGAAATACTACTTGACAGCAACTACTCCGCTGATTCGGATTCCATCTCTCAGTGCCCAGACCTATGAAAATGAATGTAGCCACCCGTCTTGTCACTTCCCTTCTTCTCCAGGAGTTCTGCCACACAAGCAAATTAAAATTACAATGAAAGGGACTAAACCTAGCACGCTCTTGGACTTCCCACAGGTCCATCCCTGCTCTTCACCTGCTGTCCATCTCTGGACATCTGCTTCTGTGGGCCCTGCTCTGCCTACCTCGCGGATTTTCTTTTGAGCTCTTATTTTTCTTGCCTGTGGTTGAACGTTCTTTCATGCCCATAAGATTTAAGTCATGTACGTAACAGTGATGTTGGCCTCACCAGTGTTCTCTATGCAACAGAAGCAATTTGCTCATGTTGATTTGCTTTTTAGAGCTCCTTACATTTGTTGGCTAAGATGTGAACTCTTGCTCACTTCTATTGAAACACACAAAGGTTACCACAGCTCAGAGCTGTGACCCAGTCCCGAGGAAGGCATCTTGGAGCTCTGACAAAAGTGCAAGGGAAGTCCCGCTCTGATCCCTGAGCTGTGGTTTACAAGCCAGATGGTAACTTTCATGTATGGATGGCCTTTTTAAACCACACTGACATTTATTTGCAGAGGACCCGGCCTGATGATAGAGGCTCCGTATTTGCAAACAAACAAACCTGACAAGATAAAAACAAAGTTCTGCTTTAAAGTGTGTTTTACTGGAAACAATACCAAACCCAAGTCCAGCCATTATATTCAAAAGACAATCAAACGCTCTCCCCAAGCCCCATATCTTGGAAATCCCATTATCTCAGCAACAAAGACTATCAGGGACCAAGCTCTTTGTCAGGGCTGTCCTCTTAGAGCTATGTCACAGGGTGTTTGCATCGGGCTGTTCTGTAGGTGGGGGAACACCGCTGCTCTGTCCTGGCAGAGGCTGCTCTGTGGAATGCAGACGGAGCAGCAAATCTGGCTGGGTAAAACTACAAAAACAGCCCCGCCAAAGAGCAAAGCAAGTACCTTCGGCAGCCCCTGAGCTGACTGTGCCTGGTTAGCTTGATGGGAGTGTGCCTGCATGAGGCAGGATCACAACTGGCATGGCTGTGGTGGCAGACACGCCTGGTGCACAGCCACCTACACCAGAGCTCTCATGTGTTATATTCTACCTTGCCACGGTGTGTACAAATACTTATCCATAAAGTAAGATAAAATAAAAAACTCTGTGGTGACTCCTGCACACGTGACGTGAGAAGAGAAAATGGGATTTTGCTGCATTAAAAAAAAAAAAAGGGACAAGATGCTAACTCGTCGATATTTTTATTGTGCTAGTTAACCTACCTCAAACAGGTACACAACAAGGCCAAGCAATTGTGGGGTGTGTTTGAGCTGAGAAAGAAAAAGGGGGAAAAAAGGAAAAAGTTCTCTAAAGGAAAGTTCAGATACATTTCAAAGTGCTACAGCTCTAAAAACACCAAAGGAGTTTTATCAAACTTCCCAGCAAAACTTTCCTCTGAGAGGAAATAGGGCAAGTGAGATTTCAAAGGGAGACATCTGAGATGATGACTGAAAAAACCTCCAACCCTGAGCGTCCTGAATGTGCATTTGTCCTGAGCTGTACATAGCATGGCTACTGTCAGGCTGTAATTAAGACGAGAATATGCACTGAGCTCATTGACTAAAGTTCTGGATTAATCTTGGCTATAGTTGAGACCTTAGGTTCACCTGAAGCAGCTGAGTTATCACAAAGCACTGATTCACCAACCCTTAAAAAAGAGTGCAGCCTTTAAAAAAAAACTTTATTATTTAAATTCTCTTCTAATTAACAGCAGGTAGTGAATAGGAAAGTGTTTATCCTCCTCCCACCTCAGCTCACTACCCTGCTGTGTTATGACAGATGGAATGTTAATTAACGTGACCTGGCATAGAATATTTAATTCAAGACAGAGTATCATGGAAACATCTGACTGCCTCAGGGCTGGTCACCTACCAGGTACACCCTGGAAAACCCTCCTGTGCACTGTCCCACGGGCACCCATGGCTTTTAGTTGAGCTAATTGACAAAAAGGTGAAAGGCTGTGCCCACACTGGGTTTCTGAGGGCTCTAGAGGGGCTGGAGCCGCACGCTGAGAGGAAGAGGTTCCTCAGGAAGGAGAGGTTTGTGAAGCTGCCTCAGGACAATCAGTCCCTGGGTGACCTTTCCCTTCAACAGCCAGGCACCTCTGCAGGGGGAACGCTGTGTCCCTGCTCCGTGACCTGCGTGCCTGGCCTCCTCTGCCTCCTCGCAAGCGCAGCGCTGCTCCTCCTTCACCAGGTGTTCCACTAACCCTGCTCACTCCCAGTGTCCCCAGTACACCCAGTGTGCCCAGCCACAGCCAGAGGCCAGGGCTCCAGCTGGCCTCACCAGCTGCCGGGGTACATGACCCCGAGCACTGCCCTGCCCGTGCAGATCGTCCCTCCCAGACAGGCTGGCCCCCAGCACATGCCTGAGGTCCCCTCCGACAGAAACTGCAGGGAGTATTTAAAGAGAAAGCACATGGAGCATGACTTCACAGCTCCTCAGACTAAAGCAAATACATCCACGTGGTTGCAGAGCAAAGCAACAAACAAACAAACAAACAGTCTGGAGGCTTTTTAAAGGTCTGTGTTGCTATAGAAGGACTTGAGAGGGGATATGACCGAAAACTTGACATGAAGAAAAGCACCTGACCCCACTATTCTCAGTCAGTCGGCTCCAGCCCAGTGAAGGCAAGGAGGAGGCAAGTGCTGAATTACAGGTTACCATGTTATTTTTGTAGTAATTGGTGTGAGGATATAAAGATGAGTAATAGAAGAAACTTGTTGCCTAGGCCTGATTTGGGCAGCAGGACAACAGCTGCCTGGAGACTGAGGGGTGCTGAGCCCCTCTGGGTCCTCAACAGGCTGAGCTCAGTGGGACCTGCGTGCTCACAACACCCTGGAAGTCACAGTTTTTACACCAGTGTCAAACCGTGAGTGCCTCAAAGTGAGATGTTGAGTCTGAGAAACTCGGCTGTGATTTTTAAATTGAGGGTGTTCCTTTAAAACAGTGCTGTTCCTTTGCAAATACAGGAAGATCCTGACACGGCGAAGAATCCTTGCCAAGCTGCCCCCAGCCCTGTAAGTGAAAGATTGAACTTTCTGTTATCTTTGAAAATACTAATTTAACAGATGAGTTACCAGATGCTATCTCTTAAGAGATTTGGGACAGTGATTTCTAATAACTTTAACAAATATAAGCAGTATCATGCACGCACGCACACACAAACATGTCTCGAAATGTAGGAACCAAAAAGCTTCTCTAGCTGCAAAAAACTACGTATTGTTATTGCCAGGAGCAGCCTTCCTGACCACAGATATCTAAAAGACAGAGTGGTCTTTGGGTACTATTTAGTTCCAAAGGGGCTATAAAAGGCAGATGGTCTCATTAGAAACAATTTATGCATATATATTTCTAGGGGTTGTACACTGCCAGAATAGGTTTAGCTCTTTCACCACACCGAGGAAAATATCACCACTTGCAAATGTTTCCAGTTTGCAAAATAATGACCTATCCAAAGTAGCTAAGCAACTAATTACTCAAATACTAGAAGGTTATATGCCAATATTATCACATTGTTGGTCTCCTGGGCAAACAACTTCACATTCCTCAAACTGCCATACAGTGTCATTAGATTGTACAGGGAAGTCCTTTCTGAATAGTACAGCAACAGCAGCCCCGATGCCCCTGTGCTTATGCCATCATTTCCACTATTATTTCCAATCTCCAAGTCAAATCACTTATTAATTAGAGAGGCAACTCTAGCAAACCCAATTACCCGCAGGCAGTTTCTTCCCAGATGTGAAGCCCTTCTTGGAGATGGACCATGATGACAGTTGCTGGGGAATGTTTGTGATTTTTCTCTCCAGCATATCAACTTTTACACTCAACTCTGGCAATACTTCTCCTGGCCCCAGCCTGTGACGCGTCTGCTGGATGCATTCCTCCCCCAAGCTCCAAATCCTGAAGAATTCAGCCCATACAGCCTCAGGATGTGTAGAGACAGCCATGTGCAGGCATGTGTGCTTCTAAGGCCTGTACTCAATGTCTTTGAATGTTTCTCAGGGGTAGAGCAGGCAGAGCACAAAGAAAGCAATGATGAATTGTGCAGAGAAGTGGGGTTGGCTCAGGAAATTGCAAAAGACAGCAGTTCGAAGGCTTGGTTTCTGGATTCACTTAAAACAAAGAAATACTTCTGATGATGGATTTTTCACCAAAAAGGCATAGAGAAGATCTGTTTTGGAAGGGAGAGGGGAGACAGGGTATACAAGAGTTGGAGGATTGGATGTGGTGCTTATAGTCAACCTGTGGTGTGTCTCCTGTCACGTGTAGGGTGGCAAATATTGGGTCTGTCCTTCAGAATAGCTGAGGAGCTAATAAATACTTGGGACTCTATAAAAGAGGTTGCATATGGGACATGGGGAAGCAGAGTGGGGATTAGGAGTATGTACCTGTTTTCTTAGATAACCTTCTCCTGATATTGTATCTTCAGGATGGCTGAGTTCCAGTTCAGACGCTCCCTTGGGAGACAGTCACTGGCACTAATTATGCCCATACAAAACAGAAGTGTGCTTGAGACACGAAACTATAGGAAAATCTGTGTCAGCATGAGCAGTTGCAAATTATGGTCTAGTTTCCTGAAAATAGCCTTGCCTTTGCCAGGCACCTGTGTGGAACCCATCCCCGCAGCGTCCCACAGCCTCAGTTTGTAGAGTATGTCTGCACCACCCCAAAACTGTAACAGAGTATTTTGCCACCACTTTCTCTTCCACACTCACTCCCAGTCACCTTCTGCTCACCCTGCTGCTGTGGACCAGCAGATTCCCTTGTAAAGAAGCAGGGATTACCCAGCTGAGGCCATGTGCCTTTGTTCTTCTCACCTTGCCCTGAGAGACAGGGTGATGCTATTTTGCAGTCTGTGAACTCAAGCACAGAGGCTAGTGGCCATATTCGAGGATATTTACGCATCAGTGTCACATGGAAAATCTGCAGCAAGCGGAGACTCAAATCCATATCTCCTAAATCCAAGGTTAGTAGATTAATAATTTCCTTTCAGCCATCTGTCCAACAGCAAAGTATTGCTGAATTTGTATTGGATTTCTCCAGGAGGAATTAACCACTGACACACTTTTACCTTACAGGTGATACAAAACCACAAAAAACAAGGGAGAAAAAAGAAGAGAGTAATTACATCACAAATATGTATAGCTTAAACCCTTGGCTTAACCTGAGCTCTCCAGGACTGATCCTCAGTTTGCTGCAAGTTATATTTGCTAATAGAAAACAAAACCTATGGCATCATTGAAAATAAGTAACTAACTTAGAAAAAAGTTACCAAACAATACAGGAAAATATAGGGAAAAAGGGATATAAGTTGAAGCTTGATCTCCAGTGTGTTAATGAATCAGCCTACCAGGTTTCTGTGAGAAATTCCCAGTTGTTCAGCACCACTGAACAGGTGCAGCATGGAGCACCCAGTGCATCTTTATGTCCTGGTTCATGCTCCCACCCATGTGAGGTGATCCCCATAGCAACCTGCTGCCACGGCAATACAGAGCCTCCAAAGGTCAGCCGGGAAAACAACAACAGTATTTCACAAAATCTCTAAAACAAATACTATTTTATTTCAGTGACATGGAAATTAAACACACTCTAAATTCTACCAGACCAAGGACGTTCGGGCCTGCTTTCAAAGCGTGGCAGGGAAAGCTCCCCAGGTTTTCTGTACTATGGAGAGTCCACCTGACAGACACAACCCGCAAGTGAAATTTCTGATAAAAAAAGAAATGGGCAGAGCATAACTGAGTCCTTCTTGCTGCAGTCTATCTTTTACAGCCCATCAGACCTGGTGAAATAGAAGAATCATGCAGAAGAGCTTCGCCTACAGTTCTGCAAAGCAGATGCTACTTTTCCATAGGAAGGCCAGCAAAAATGCAACCTGCAACCATACCAATCCTTCCTCACACTGAGCACACGAAGGAAGACACAAAATCCTTATTAAAAATTGGGAAACCATCTAAGTAGCATTTATTCCAACAGCTATAAACCAGTGCCATTTACAGAAAGTTCATACCTCTTTTAGCAAGTGTGACAAGGGGGCTTTTTAGCTATTAATGGACCATCAGTCACTGCAGCTCAGATATCTGAATGATTGGGAGGGGCAGGTGTGGGCACTGGCACGTGGGGAACACAAACTTTCAACCTTTCATTCACAGAAGAGACCTCTCCTGGCATCTTTGACCCATGATCAACCATCCATACTCCCCCAGGACTGCCCTCCCCTTCAGAACTGACCTCTGCTGCTGTGACTGGTTGGGGTAGGGAAAGCCAGGAACGAAGAGCTATGGGAAGACCAGCACAGCATCTCTTGGTGTTTCCTACCCCAGGTAGCAAACCAGGTGTAAGCACCTAAGGGGAGAGTTTCTGAAAGCCAGTGTGCTTAGCTCTGGGAAAGTGAATGCTCTGGAGGGAGAGATCATGGCTCCTGATGCCCTGGAGATGGGAAGATTCACACACTTATCTGTTTTACACTGGAGGGTTATCTCCAGAAAGGTGTCCTTTCCTTATTCTTTCTGCTCCTCTCAGATCTGTCTCTGTTAAATCAACAGTACTGACTCAGGACATGAGATAAAGCCAGAGGCAGGGGCAGCCAAATCAGGTTAGGACAATGCAAAATTAGGGCTCATTCAGAAAAAAAAAAAAAAAAAAAGGAAGATGAAGGAAAAGAAAGGAGACCCTGTGCAGTGCACTGCTTTGAGCTTGAGCACAGAGTATTCCAGGTGAAGATTCTTTGCCTTTTCTCCAGCCTTTGTATTCTACCTGGGTGTGCAGGGGCTGTGAAAGCTCCAAACCCAGAATGTGAGCACTGCCCTGGTTAGGACATTATAGCAGGATGCTGTAGCCCAAGTTGCTCTTCTTTTCTTCTCCTCCACCCGCAGGCCCACGAGTAGTCTGGGATGGCGGAGTTTCTGCAAGGTGCCTGGGGATGAAAACCCCATTTATATTGGAGGAACTGACTTATCAGAGGGCTGCACAGTTCCTTACTCTGGCCTGGTATCAGAAGGACACATATCCCTCATTGTCCCCCCCTTCACTTCAACTGTGTGCCCTTTACTGCCATTCCCAAAGTCAGAGAAGAGAATTTTGGCCCAAGCCTTTACAGAAGATAAAGTCTAAATGTCAGGTGTCTCCCTAGGCAAGCAGCAAACACTCCTTTCACCACAGAGCACTAGAGGATGAAAAATTAAATCCAAAAGAAAGCATGAACCATCCATATATCACTCCCTAGGCTTTGCAGTACTAACCTCTTACCAGTGCAACAAACATCCTGTGCTCAACTGAGAAACAGTCAAAACACTAAAACATTTAAAAGGCAATAAACCAGGTCAAGAAAAACAACCTTGACCACAGCAGGCTACTTTTAAGGAAGTGACCTGACCTTGTGACAATGGACAGGGCTTAAAATGGGGTGAAATCTCACCAAAGGCACTACCTATGGCCAGAAACTGGTGACGGAAGCCAGGGAAAAACAGGGCAGAGCTGATTATGCCACCAGTAGAACAGAGAAAAAACCTGTTGTTTGGGGTTTTTTGTCCTCGTGTCCAAAGTGCAGGAAGGCAGAAAGGAGCCCACTGCAGTGTTAAACATGAGAAGAGATTTTGAAAGTAAAGTCATGGAGTATAACAGAAGGAAACAACAGAACAGCTCTGTCTAATGCCATCATCCCTATTACTTACAAGATGTTGCGTCTTCTTGCTTCGGGTATATTCTGTTTGGTGCAGGGGTCAGCCCGTGATCTGTTTTCATACATCACCAGACACAATGCTGCAAAAATAGAAATAAATATTACAATTTTTTTTAATAGTAATTTGTTAAACACAGGTGAACAAATGAATAATCTGAATAAAGCCCTAAGCAGTTCCAGTTTCCATTCCCCGCAGACTTCATCTACCTCTAATGATGAGCTAAGGGATCTGTTCCTTGGTTTGGCAACCACAATGTAACTCGCCCTGCCAGGAGACCACTGTTGACTTGGATAACATGAAAATCCGTACAGGATGTGTGGATTTGTATTTATGTTGCTCGAGCTGCACAGAGAGTTTGGGAAGCTGCTCTTGTGGAAGCGTAGGGGCTATATTTGGGATGCTTGTAGAAGAATGCTCTGTCTGTGCACAGGTACAGAGAGAGGTGGGGAGTGCTTGGGAGAGATGCAGCACAGTCCAGGAGCCAGGACTTGTGTGTTTGCACATGCAGAGCCAGACTGGTGCAGAGATGTTTGTGATTCAGAACATTTGCTTCTGCCATTGGGTTTGTCCATTATAGCAGTGTTGGAGACTGCCTGGAAGATAAATGTCAGTGGGGCACAGACAAGTGGTGAGTACAGATGAAGACCTTGTGATGTTGTGGGTAACGGAGCATTATTTTGGCTTCTGACCGAGGTGGATGCAGTTGCAAATGTGGTAACAGCATTTCCTAAAAGGCAGCACACTGGCTCGTGACTGGGCTTTAAGGTCTCCCTTCACTACTGGTCTGATCTCACCTCCTTGCTGCCTTTCCACTCAGCCTCCTGCCCGTAAAAGATCAATGATTTGTACCTCTGTAGCTCTGGATCTACAGATGTGTGCACGCTTCAGGTGTCGGTGGCTGCATTCGGGAGCGAAGGGGTCTGTCTGTGCAGGGTGTGGAGAAGTCTGGTATGCACAGGAGGCCAAAAGAGAGGGAGCAGAGGGAACCCTCTGCATGGTGTGAGGGGCTGGCTCTGCTGTAGCTGAAGGGTATGTCTCGTCTGTATTCTGGTGAGGCTTGCAGAGGCTGGCCCTCATGTAAAGGGTTGTCTGAGCCCTGTGTGCAAAGGAAGGAGGGCAGATGGGAGGTTGCAGAGGGGCTGTGGATGAGGGGAAAATTGTGTTTGGCTGCTGGGCCATGTGGCCAGGTGGGTTGTGCCTGGCTGTGTGCGTGGGTGTCCGCGGCAGGGCAGGCACTGGGGGAGTGCTGACGCTGGAGGTGATGGGGGCCGGCCGAAGAGGGGTTGTGCAGGACTAGGGGCTGTGGGGAACAGAGGGTGATGGGGAACTCTGTGAGCCTGAGAGAAGCAGCACTGCCAGGGTGAGCAGGACACCTGGGGGCAGGGCAGTGTGGGCAGGGCGTGGGCAGCCTGAGCAGGGTGGGCAGTGGGCAGCCTGGGCAGGGTGGGCAGTGGGGCAGCGGGGCACAGGCAGGCCAGGCAGGGTGCAGGCAGCAGAGGCAGGGTGCAGGCAGGTCCCACGGCCGTGCTCAGGCAGCAGAGGTGGCAGCGAGCCTGCCCGCCCTGGCTCCGCAGCCACCCGGAGCTGCGTGGGCAGGGCCGGGCCGCCCGCAGGGACACTGCCCTGCCCCGGAGCTGCTGCGCGGCTCGGCCCTGTTTGGAGAGGCTCCCTGCCAAGGAGGGGTGGCCGTGCTGTGTGCCACGCATCACTGTAATAGTTGGCAATGCTCTAATTGCCACCTCTGGAGGCTGTGTCCCATCTCTGGCAGGAGTGTGGGAGACTTGGCAAGCCAAGGAGAGTACTCGCTGTCATGCGGCTTAGCGATACAGCCCTCACCTCTTTCATGTTGCGTGCATTAATCCTCATAGGCATTCCCATCAAGAGCTGTTCCCCTCTCATAAAGGGGAACTGGGAGCTTGAAAAGATTGAATGATCTGTTCAAACTATTGGGCAGAGCTGAGAAAGGAACCTAAATCTTCGAGGGCCTCCTGCTGTGCTTTAACCACAAAAGGAATCCATCCTTTCCTGGTATGCTTGTGCAATGCATTGTTTTAAAATGATGTCCTTAGGAGGTTGTACAGATGTTGCTGGGGGTTGCATTAGACCTCTAGAGCAATCTCTGATGGGGAAGACGTGGAGAAAGGGCAGAATGCAGCTTGGGTCTCCAAGTTTCAATGTGTTTGCAGGAGCACAGAGTGGAATCATATAAATGCTCCAAAAGCTAGACTGATTTCCTTTAGGAGTAAACTAAGGCACAGAGAAGCCCAGTTTGGCTTTAAATCATATCTGTAAATCTGTGCCAGAAATTGAAGCAAAGCCTACTGATGCTGATGTTCAGTTGATATCACAAGCCCACCTTTTTCCCCATGTAGTTTAGTCTCAGGAAAGAGCCAGAGTCCCTTTATTTGCCACACAAGAACATCCCCCACTGCTACACACTGTCCCTCACCATCCACAAGCTCTCTGGAAGGTTCCACTTGGAAAGTGGTGTCAGTAGGAAGATACTTTGACTGTGTTTTGCATCTTTCTCTACTGACTTTCCCTCTTTAAATAGATATTAACTTACCACAAACAAAATGTTATGTTCTTATCCACCAAAAGGAAGAGAAAGGAGAAAAATGAATGCCTATAAAATAAAACAAATAGAAAAAGGGACTGGGTGGGGGTGAAGACATCCATCCTATAGGAATAAGAAGTTAGCTCCATGGAGGTGCCAAGCAGATGACTTGGGTCAGCACTGCCATTCTCTAAAATAGTTGAAGGGTCTGTAAGGTGCCCAGTGGTGCAATCGTGAGCTGCTGGAGACATGAGTAGCAAGAGAATAGATGGTGACTTCCATCAAGATTTCTTCTGCTGGTGTTGTGGATGGCCTCCATTTGGCTTAGAGAAGGATAGGGATGAGATCCTGCAATTATTTACACTTGAGGTGTGAATATTCCTTCTCTCTCCTTAGGTTTGTGGCTTTTTTTGGACGGTAGCACAGCAGAACATTCCCCTGAGGAGTGCTGACTTTCCCTAGAAGCTTGTTCAACTCTGGTGGAAAAGGATGATCCTGAACTTCTCCTTGTGATCAGCCTTTCCATCCATCTGTGAACCTGGGTCCAGTTCCAGCAGGACACACGGGGCCCTGGGCTGCTGGAGTTTGGCTTTCTCAACGCAGCAGCTCTTGCAGACTGGCGGGTCTGTGGCCATGACAAACTGCAGCCCAGCCACGGAGAACAAACTGAGCCTGAAGCCTTGCTCGCTGCTCTGCCTTCCTTGACCCCACGTAGTGAGCCATGCTTCCCACTGCCCCTGCCTGCACAGGGGATCTGAGACCAGGGGCTGGCTTGAAAGGGCCCTTGGCCTGACCTGCTCCAAGAGCCATTTATGCTCTTACATGCAATGCTAAAGCAGCAGTACCACGTTTGTATAGACTCCTTCTACGCCTGACATTTTTGACCTATAGTTCCCAAGGCAGAGAAAGTGATTATAGCCATTCTCTTGCCATTTCCATCCATTCTGGTGGAATTATTTCTAGTGTCATAGTACTGGAGCCTTATGGAGACCCTCCTGCTCGGATTGGCATTTGTGACTTCTTTCAGACAACACCTAGACAAGAGAATGGAAAGACAAGAGAACAAAACATGATTTGGTGTGTTAGGTTTCGTGGAAAAGTGGGAAGACCAGTTCCAAACCCTATGTTATTTGCAGTCTGTTCTGGTTTTGACTTCAAGGCCTGTTTGAAATCCTCCCGTAGAAAGATGCATCTTTCAAGGTACTCCAGTGTCTTGAACAAGCTCGAAAAAAAATGGTATTCCCCATTCCATATTCCACCCTCTATCAGTAAAATCTGTGGGTATAGAACAGTAATCAGAGAGGTTTTTCTTTGGGGTAGAGGATGCACAAAGCACACAAGATCAGAAAGCTCTCTTAGTGTTGAATTTGAAGTCTGCCTCTGTGGTAAATTAAAAGAGAACTGCCACCCAAAGAAAAGCGGATAAAGAAGCCCACATTTGTCTAGTGCGTTGGTCTTTACAACTCAAGAGTTCAACACTAATGAGTTATGGGTTGGCCCATGAAAACATAATGTGTAAATTAGGAATTTAATGATGTGTAAGATTAAAAGCTGTGCGGGGTTGCATTTATTTAAGGCTGCCATCTTGTGTTCAAAGAGGAATTACTTTATCAGACAATGTGCCTTTCACTAGGTTTAAATTGATTCCGTTATGCATGTTATGGAGGGTACTCAAGTGCCCGAGACTGCCAGCTGACAATATTTCCCACTAAATGCCCTTTCTGTAGCTCAGTTTGCAACTTCATAATAGCAAACATACTGTGCGGGCCATAATGACTTCATCCTGATTTCTAGAAATAAATAAGTGTAGATTTCCCTCCCTACATCCCTACCCATACATTAAGCTGCAGGAAAGCTTGGATTAAAGCCAAGAGAGGTAAAAATGGAAGTCCTGCTTGTCTATTTGACTGGCTGTCCTGATGCTTCACTGCCAAGTCTTCTACACCCACCCAAAACCTCTTTCCTTTCAAGAAAAACCAAACCTGACCCCAAACCCAAACCATACTAAACAATGAGGGGGACCTCTACATGTCCATTTTCATTGCTATGTGTGTAGTTAACTTCTAGCTACTTGCATGGCAGTGTTTTGCAAACCAGGATTCCTAGTTCTCAAGTCATGCCCTGCCAGTGTTGGTAACCAACAAGGGCTCTTTTGGGAGCTTGACACAGAGCCAATCATGGATGTTAGAGCTTCCTGGAATGGCAAAAGGACTCCTGGTCGGAAGGGCTCAATCTGTTGTGTACACTCTGATCTGCACAGTTTTAAATTGCATAACTCCTTCCTGATGCAGCGAAGAAAAAGAAAGGTGGTTGAGTGTTCTGCAGAGCCTCAATGGAGAGCAAGTCTCATCTGATTCAGTTCACCTATGTACCAAATTTCTAAGGTAAGGCCCAAATCAGCTGAGGCATTCAGGCTTAGAGTTGGGTAAGCTGAGAGGCCCATGTTCCCCACTCAGCTACTTCCTGGGCTTGTGGGCAAGTTCCACCCACCATCCATTGGTTAGAGCAATCTTTCAACAGATGGAAAACCTGTTTCCAAAGCCTCACCCTGCCTAATTTGGGCAGATCTAGGTGTTCCTTCTAGTAAAATGACCTGACCATCAAGCTCGGGACTGTATAGACTGATACTAGAGCCAAGATGATTGCTAATTCCATGGCATTTCCCTGAGCTATGGCTGAGCAAGGTGTCAGTCCCTGCTCCAGGGAAAAGTGAAGTGAAACAGCGGCGTGAGGAGAGCCTGCACCCATAGAGATTCAAGCCTGGGCCAAGTGGATTTTTAAGACAAGCGTCAGTGAGCATCCTGAACCCATGGATATTGAGGAAAATATGACAGATGGTTAATGGCAAGGCAATGGAGTAGTGAATCTCTAGAGAGGATAAGCTTCTGCTGCAAGTCTGAAGTTGGGAAGTCGATGCCCTACAAGAGACGTGGTTTAAGTCTTACTCCTTTTATTAGCATTTCCTGTTGAGATAGATGAGGCTTTATATTTAACATTTGAGCTACTGTGAATGCACAATACTGTGTTTTTAAAGTTGGATTCAGATAGGAAAAGTTTGTACCCATCTTTGTTTTCAGCTGACCAGATACGGATGATCGCAGCCTGAAACTATCCCTGTTCTTGTACACCATGTTTGTGTGTGATTTATTCCTCACTGCTTATTTACATGAGCCATTTTTTTATAGCTGAATGGTATAGATTGTCTTCTTTAATTGGAGTAGAGACCATGCCTTACTTTCTATTTAGGCAGTGTTTATCACTGAGTTGCTCAGAGTCCCAGGGGCAAGTTCAACAGAAATATTAGCAAGAAAGATATCTGTAAACATGGACATAGTTCATATTTCTGTTTTCAGCCTTGTTTCCTAGGGACACAAAAGTTACACAAACACACTGTTTATCTGCTAGTCCCCAGTGATGAGCTTTTGAGCTCCACTGGTCAGCATGGAATCAAATTTGGCAGAGGGCCGGGGCAATGGCAGTACTTGGGGAAGAAAGACACCAGTTAGTACTTCCACCAAAGAAAAGCTGGAGAGAAGATGCTACCCATGTTCTCTGGCATCTGACAGCTCCCCCCATCCAAATCTACATTTTTTTGGTTGAGTCACAGCATGTGCTGTTTCTTGCCAAGCTGAAAGGCTGGAAAACGGGTGTGAGGGCATATGGGAGCATGGTAGAAACCATACATGGCAGAAACCACGCAGGAACAGTGGAGGGCACTGCAGAGATGAAAAGAAGACCGGGTTTGGGTGTTTAAGGAGCATGGAAGAGACCTGAAGCTAGAACAGCCTGAAGACTATGGGCTGGGGAAGGATTTGGGATGCTACCGTGGAAATTTCATGGTGAGAGGAAGTTTCAAGTGTCATAAAACAGGACATTTTGAGGTCTGCAACTGAAATTTGCAAGGTTTTATTGGTTCTGCATGCAGACCAAACCACATGTGACTGACGTACTTAGTTTGTCGTTTTAAGTGTTGAGAGAATTTTTTTGAAAGGTTTGCTTTTTCCATCTGTAATCTAGCAACTGTTTTATGGAAGTTCTTATGAGGGAGAGAGAGTTGCTCCAGAAAGCTCAGGGTAATATTTGTTTATTACCTGCACTATGGGAGTCTGAGCCTCCAATGCAGCAGGCGCCATGCAAATATGCTACTGTTACAGTAAACGCAGGAACAGTGCTGGGGGAGGCAGGGAGGCAACATTTTCCCTTGAGTACTTTATACAAAATAAGGATTTGGTGGTAAAGCAAACACATTTAAATGATGCCCACAGGGAAAAACTTGATTTTGGCCAAGAGAAGCTGGCTCCAGTACCTGCTATATACAAAAACCAGAGTCAACCAAAACATTCTTCCGGGCTTTCTTCTGCCAGCTCCTGAGGTACCCAGAGGAAATTCGATGTGTACTGAAAACCAGGTTACTACAGAGGTTGTTCGCTTGCAAGAATAGCCTGAAAGCCTGTTCTGAAGCTGAACGCCAAAATGCCTTGGCAGTTCAGTCATTGACTGGCAATCCTCCTCAGCCAATGCATGTGCCTGCTGCTCTGCTGCCTATTTTTAACAGGATGCAACTATTTATCATGTTTCTGGCTGAGATTTTTATAGTTGAGGCTCCTGCCATCCATCAACTCCAGACGATTTATGTGGGATAAGGGTTTCTCCCAGGATCGCTCCGAGCTCTCCAGACTAACAAACTGGCACATGACTTTGCCATCGGATCTGGGGACAACTCGAACGTTGCAGTGCAGTCCAAAGCCTCCATCTGGTCCAGCCCCCGGTGTGTGTCACACAGCCCCTCTGCTGCTCCTGACGGCCCCGGCACCCGGCAGGCAGCGTGCCGTGCCGGTGGGAATGTCCTACCTGCTGCCTCCGCTCATCAGCGTCACAGCTTTGCCAGCGCGTAGGGCTAGGAGCAGGCCCACGCCTCCTTTGTGCCTCCAACCCTTTGATGCTGCATCTCTAACATTTTATTTTAATTTTTAAAAAGGTTTGGGTCAGAGGTGAGAGAAAGAGAAACATCCTGGTTGCTGTTTCTAATGTAAGACAGTGCCAGGGGACGTGGTGAAATCCAGCTCCCGCTTCCTGTCCCTCACAGAGCTTTCCACTGACTTCAGTGGGGCTATGATTTTCATCCCCTTTGCTTTTAAAACTTTGCCAGGAATTTAACAGGCCTTGAGATCCATGGGTTGTGCAGGGGTTGGGGTATTCTGTTTCTTATTTTGCTCCAATTTCTTTTCAACAGATATAACATTGCTACTGTTAGAAACGTAGGGAAGAAGCAAAATCAAATAATGTTGTCTCTGCCATGATAGACTGAAATAAAGCTTTTAGCAAGCATGAGCAAGAGAACTTCATTTCTTATGCATTATGAGACCAGATTCCAATACCTTTACATCTGTTCTCTAGGCCACAAAATAACCCGCCCTGCTCATGGTGTAAAATATACAGAGCACATGAAAATATGAAAATCTGGTTTATATCCACCAGCAAAAATAAAAATGTATATTTATTTTCAGTAGTACTCCCCCCCAAATGGTATAATGATGGTAAATACCATAGATTTCTCAGCTGCTTTCACAAGTCAAGTACAAACCCCTTTTATTTTACTTCATTATTCTTGCAGACTCTCACCACAACACTCCAAATATAACAGAAGCTGCTGCTGACAGGCCCTCCTTTGGTGTTATACATTGTAGCAAACTCATCCCTGCCCCTGTCCTGCTGTCTACACATCGTTTTCATGTATGGATATTAATTTATGTGTTCAGTAGAATACAAACGCTCCCCTGTCTCTATAAGTTATAGAAGCAATCATCCAAGGAAGCATCAGAAACTCTAAAGTCAATTCTGGCGTCATAATTTCACACTTTAACCTGAGATGCCAAATCACGGGGCTTTATAGATGAGCAGCGGGTGTGTGAAAGCACTCCCTTTTCAGAACTGCAGACTTTATTTCTCTATAAAACATATTTATGCTGGGAAATAATAAGTAGCTAACATGGCAGTGAAAAGGGGGATCTGTGTCCCTGGGATAGCTTTGGGAGCTTGCTTTGGTTCTGGGGAAAGGGAGCACTTGGAGTGTTTTTGGGCAGGGGCTGCTCCTTCTTGCTCTGCATCCTGTGCACGTAGCACAGCGAGACTCCCAGGATCAGCCACGGTCTCTGATACAGATGCATTAATAAATAAACAACAGCAACAGCAGTAATAATGTTGAGTAACCCTCTTAGCCTACCCTATAATGTTATGAGCAAGCTCAGGAGGGAGGGTTCATCTGAGCCTTCTCAGTCACATAAATCAGCCAGCCAGGCAGAAGGTTTCTGACGCATGCAAAACCCCCATCCATTAAGTTCTTTGGGTTCCTGATTTTGCAGCTGCTGTCCCTTGGCTAAACCTGACCATTTCTTGGGCTGCTTCATCCTCTTTCTCAGCTAATTTTACACCACACACTTTTGCACCTTGACTTATGATACCTTTCAGCATTTTCCTCCCTAAGGTAACACAAAAATCCTCTAGAAAGGAAGTCATGGAGCAGTAAATACTATCTGGGATAACATTTCAGTAAGAAGAACTCTTTTATGGACCACCTAAAACTATGCCTAATGCAATCATGGTCAACCCCTTCCCATATTTGATTTGTGCATCTGGGAATGCAATTTTTTGTAGTGAAAAGAAAATGTCTTCAGGGATTTTTGTGCTTCATTCCTTTCTTCTTTCCTCCACACTGAGCTCCCGAAGATGATCAGCTCATCGTGCTTTGTCTCCAGGTATTTCTGGAGTTACTCCAGCCACTGGCCACAGCTGGGGGCTCCTGAGAGTTGTCAGTGTCTCATCTTGCTCCTGGTATAGATTACACACTACCCAATGCACACCTAAGTCCTGCCAGTCCAGGGTGCTTGGGACTGGCTCGGATTCCCAAACTCAGACCACAATCCTTTTAAAACTGTGCTCTGCCTGGAAACCATGCAGCACCTTCTCCCAGCATCCACAGCTTTTGCTTATTACAGGATTTGCTACAGTGCTCCTGAGTACCGAGTCATTTTGGATGATAACATATTACCCCACTTACAGAACCTGGTTTAATTACCCAGTGCGTGTGTGGGGAAAGCAGGGGATGGGACACAGAAGCAGAATCTTTCATGTAAGGCAAATTCCCAAGCAACCAGCTAATAGGAGAACACTGAGGATGTTAAGTAGATTAGACACATCAATAGAATCTACATAAGCGACGCCAAATTTAGTAACAGCAAAGGGGAAAACATTTTTATTTTAAGTCAGACTCTGCTAGAGCGGTGGCACCAGGTCTATTCAGGGTTATGTAGTGTGTTTCTTTGTAGCACACAAAATATTAAGTGCCGAGGAAGAGTTAACTAAAGTAAATGGGGTTGAAATTTCTGCAAAAAGAATGATGTACTGTACCTGTGCATTTTATAGCATGAGGTAAGTAGTTTAATGTCTCAGCCAATATCAAACACTTCATTTGCAAATTTTAGTGTGCTGGGCTCCCTGGTGATTTGTGTAATAAAATGGGATGGTTAAAGGGCATGTCCTTGCATTGACTATTCCTTCTAAATTTGAAGGGCCCAGCCGTTATGTAAATATTTACTATAATTAACTGCTGGAGTTCACTAGTTCCTAGTTTGCAAGAGTTGTCTGAAGTTACTGTTGTCCATAGGCAGGGAGATGCTATCTGTAAATGGTCACTTTTACCTTACCATGTCAGAGTGTGGCAGAAGGGGAGATTTGCCTTTGTCCTGCTTGTCACACTTGACCACAGTCATAACCATCCTGTTTTAGTATCCACTTGCTGTCAGTACCTCACTGCAGGCAGTCTAATTGGTTTGTGGATTATCCATAAGAAGTAGGAACTGCCCTTGTGCATAACAGCCTGAGCTGGACTTTGTCCCCGTGCTGTGAGGACACAGCTCTCTGCTTCCAGACCAAAGGGGACCTAGACCCTGTGTGTCCCCAGAGTGCTCAGTCTGTACTGCTAATCCCTGCAAACCCAAGATGGTTTTGTAGGCAGGGCTATTGAGGTGTCTCTGCATCGTGTCCACAAACCCACAGATTTGGGCCGGAGGACAGAGGCACTGCATAAAGCCAGCTCAAACCCAGATAGGTTCACTATCTTCACCTCAGTACGGGCACAGCTGCACCGAGGTTGTTTCCTGGAAAGTCACTTGGATCCCTCTGCATCGTGCCCCGCAGAGCTCTGCAGCACCTCACCTCGCTGAGGGGCTGTGCTGTATCGAGCCACAGTGCCTGCAAAGGCCAGCGCTGGGCTGGTGGGGCGGCCCGGAGCCCAGAGCGCAGCTCGCAGACACCTGGGAGCTTGTGCTAACCCAGGGCTGGCAGAAGTAGCCCCAAGCCAGAGCTAATGAGCTCTGCTGGATCTGACCAATTCTTTGAGGACCGTCTCAGCTGTCTTCATGTCATGCAGACTAACATATTCGGAGGATTCTCATTACTTATGTTTCTTCATTGCCTGGGGTGCTCCAGCCCCTCTGACTACACCGCTCTGTAAAAAAAGAAAGAAATCAATCTTGAGCTTACAGGTGGAAACAGGAGAGGCAGGGAAGGCCAAAGGGTAGCAGATGTTGCATGTGGTGCCACGCTTTTCCTTGCGCTGCATGCCAAAACATTCTGGCTGTGCTTTTTATTCCCCCATTCTCCCTTAAAATCTCGTTTGACGCATTTGGCTGCCACGCTGCGCTGGTATATATGTGTGGGCTTCTGGAGCTGTCTCGGAATCTATGCCCGGGAGGAGGAAGGAGTCTTTAAAAATTAATACTGCGAGGCAGCTTTAGTGGCAGCGTTGGCAGCGCAAACGGAATCGCTAGCAGGGAGAGCCCGGGATCTGCAGCACGGAGCAGACCCGTGGCTCTGTGCCAGCAGAGGTGACACACTCTCGCACCCGCGGAGGAAAACTGCCTGCAAGCAGCGTTGGTGTTTGACCCTTCTGTGAAGCTGTGAGCGTGAAGGCTCTGAAAATAACCACTAAAATGTCCCTTGCCTGCCCCCCCATGATAGAGGCGCTCTCTGTCTCCCTTCATCTGCTGTGAGATCAAACACTCAACAGCATTTCCTGGCGTGCTTTTGCTCCTCAGTGTGTGCCACAGTGCCTGGGAACACGGGCTGGGGCGGACTACATGGTCTTCTTCCTCACGCAGTATCATCTGGCTTTAGTAGTCTCAAGGATTTAAATCCTGGGCCTCTCTCTACCTCACGTTCAAACCTTCCCTCTGTGTCTGGACACCAAGCCCAGAGCAGCGATTCGGCCCTGCAGCTGCGGCGGTGGGCGATGTCTGTGCTGTGCTAACACTTGCTCTTGCTTTGGCCAGCCCTGTTTATTTTTCCCAGCTGCAGGTGCCCTTTGGCTTAGTGGATGGGGTCAATGCTGCGGGCAGGGCTGGCTGGGAAGGCAGGAGGAATGTGACCACTGTTTTTTCCATTTTCTATTTTTTATTTTTTTTAATCTCAAGCTTTATTAAAGCTTCTAGCATTTAATCTCAAATACATCTAGAACACCTTTAGCAGTCCTGGCATGCAGCTAAAGCACAGGGACATTGAATTGTCTGTCTAAAGGATTTTGGCTGCTGTGACCCCTGCATGTCTGATGACTAGGCTGCGGAGGGAGACGTGGTTTTATGACATTAAATATTAACAGCTGGATATTAATAATGAAGGCTGACAGCTCCTTTCCCGGTTCTTGAGGTTGTTTCTCCCCCAGCTGCAAGTCCAGCAGGATTTGTGCTTTTTCACTGCTTGAGCATTACGGTCAGGGCCCCCCGAGCCCAAAGGGTCAGGGGAGGTAAGAAAATAACACGGGGGTGTCAGTGCTGTGAACAGGAGTCGTCGCTGCCTGCCTGGGCCCGGCACTGCACGGGCTCTGGCTGCCTCTGGTTAGCCTCGTCACACCACGTGGATTGGAAAGCAATTTACCATTAAAGGCAGAGAAAATGTAGGAGGTTAATAATAAAACAGGAGGGGAAAAAAGTGGCATTGGGAGACCTAGCAGCAGATCCTTCCTGCATTGCTTGAAGCCAGGGGAGAATAAGGTATTCCAACAAGTTTGTGCTTTATTGCTGTCTGGCCTGTGCAAATAGTGCATTCAAAATTTTCATACCAAGCCCTCCAAAATTACATTTTTCTCTCTTCCTTCCTCCTTTTCATTTCTTGTCGTCAGCTGTAGCTTCTCCCCAGCCTAGGACAGCTGAAATGCTGCTTCAGTGTGCAGCTATATCAGCCTCGTTCCTACGATAATTTACAGGAGACTTCAATGCACAGGGCAGACGATTCCCTCCCACCAGCAGCATCACCACAGCTGAGGAAAGTCATGTCTATAGCTCGGATCAGGTGGCTGGAGGGTAGAGGAACACAAGTCCTTTCCTGAACTCGTGACCCTCAGGCCCTGCCCTGCAATGTGCTAAATGTTGCTGAAAAGTCACCTCAGAGGAATCTGAACAGGGCTTTATTTGAATAAAGAAATATGGCACACAGCACACAATGGTTGCTAATAAATCACAGGTTGGTTTTATTTCGCTAGTGCAACTCTGCCTTATTTTTTTTCCATATTGGACTTTTCTCCAAATTACATTTTCCCAGTTGTGCACTTTTGTTCTTTTTACTACGTGACAAATGGAGGTGCTGTTTATTATTTATTCTTTGGCTTTAATGTTGTGCAAGCTAGATCAATTCAGTTTTTGATAAATAAGTCTGCTTTTTGCAGAAATTACCTGGTTGGATCAGTACTCTTTTGTTCCTTCTCTGCAAATCTGACCTCTAACCCTGTCTACTCTACGGTGAAACTCCATTTATCCAGACCACTTTCAAACTCTGTCTTGGTCAAATCTAGACCATGTCCTCTACTCTGACCCCTGTATCAAATACCAGCCTAGTACCCTTTTATGGAAATACACCCTAATGTTCCCCAAGCCCATACTTAAACAGAGTGAGCTGTTTCTTTGGATTGACAGATTTACTTGGAGTAAAACTCAGTTTTCTTCTGAGTAAAAGTAACTTACAGAGTATTGCTAAAAATACAAGCAGGGAGAGCAGGACAGAAGGTTTGGGCTGCATGAGGTACACCTGGGCCACCATGTGAGGTGCTGGCAATGAAGAGAGACCTTAGAAGAAGGTAAAGATGCTTTCAGCTTCTTAACTCTTCTGAAGGCAAGGTCTGCCTTCAGTTTGGTATCTTCTCATGTCTGAACACAACTGTTGACAGAAGAGAGCATTAGACATGGATTTTGGTCAGTCAGAAAGCAAAAGGCATTTTTGAAGTTTACTTGTCTGTATTTGAGTATTGCCAAGTCCAGCTAGTGTAAAATCAGAAGTCCAGTTGCTCCATGGGTCATGAGATAAAAAATCTTGGTGAGAAAGAGGGTGTCTCTCTAGTTTTCTGAACATTAAGGTTCACAAAATCAGGAATCTCTATGAGACAGACAAGAAGACACAAAGAAGAAATCTGGAAAAGACACCAAGGAAACATTCTTGTATACTCAAATTTCGAACACAGGCTTTAGAGTATTGGGTACCACAAGGTCTTTGGTAAAATTATGAGACTTCACAACACAGGGGTTAAAATTGATCCTGATTTGCTCTTGCTGTCACCTAAAGCCAAGATTTGTTCAGTCATAGTGATTTTTTGGGTAGTGATCATGTTTAAACACAGTTACATGGTGTAGTAAGACTCATCCTATGGACTTTTTCCTTCTGTATTTTCCATCCTTGCACCTGTACCCTATCTGGAAGAGATACAGGCTGTAGTAAATAAGCACTGGCCTCACCAGCTCTCTCTAAAAAGGCCTTGGCTGTGGCCTGACAGGGATGAGTATATTGGGGAGGAAGAGCTTTTGGAGTTCTGACTGCAGATTGTGCCTCTCCACTTAGCTCGAGGGATTCTCTCCCCACCCACCTCTTTCCTTAAACAGCAAGAGGCTGTGTTCCTTGCTAGCAGGAGCAGTCTAGAGCCTGTTCCCTGGAGGCAGAAGTGGCAGAAGAAGCAGGATGGGGAGCGTGGGTGAGGATGATACCCAGCCCTGGTGAGACTTTCATTGGAGAACTCAGCCACAGTAGTAGAAACCCTGTGAGGGAGGGGATGATAAAGTCCTGAGGGACTCATGGCAGTCCCTGGGGGACAGGAGGAAGGGGACAAATAGTCTGATCCTCCCTACCTAGGACAGCAGTGATTTTATGGGAAAACCCCTGAGACTGTGCTGCTTTTGGTCAAGAAGATTCGCAAGGAGGACAGGTGCTGCAGCAAAAGCAGTTTTAAAATTAAATGGAGATGGAATGTTTCTGTAAGGGAAGCACCCCGGGTCAAATCAGTGTGAAGCCAGGGAAACCCAAGGGCCTGCAAACCAGAGGGTGGTGGAAGTTTCTTGCAACCCTGTATCTCCATAACGCTGCCTCTGCTCCGGTTCAAGATGAGCAATGGCAGCTCCAGGAACTGTGCTAGAGGGTGTTGCTCTGTGATTGAGGCAGGACCGGTCTGCAGGGAAGGGGCGGTCTCCCTCCTTGCAGCCTGAGACATTTCACTTGCCTGTGTGCAGTGGGTGCGAACGTTTTGATGCCCAGGGGCTGAAAGAGTGCAGGCACCACGTTATAAAGGCAAAGGGATAGAGGCATCATGCATCAAGAGATGGCTGTTCTGGATTTCTGTTCCAGTGGCTGGAGGTTAGGGATGAGAGGCAAGGGGAAGCTAGACGTGTTTAATTGCCTGTAACTAATCAGGCATGTACACTCATCCTCCCCCTCCTCGTTCCTCTGAAAAAGTGCCCCCTCAGACTCTCTCCTGATTCCCGTGGAGCCAGCGATGAGGCAGCCTATACAGACACGGACACTGGCGTGCAGAGCACCCCTGGCCTCGTGCTCAGTCCCTGCAGTGAGGCTGGATCATTAGCACCAGCACCATCAGGATGGTCATCCTTTCTGTGCCCTCTCAGCAAAATGAATAGCAGCTTTGACAAATCCCAGGAATCGTTAGGAGAAGGACCTAGGTCTATTTATCATAAAATCATGTAGTACTGCTGTGGCATAGTGCTTTACTGAGACCCCAAGGTGGGAAAAGGATGTAGGATGAAGGGATGTTTGCTCGTAGCAGGAGCTTGAAATGATGTGCAGTGAGTTCCTTCATACCTAGTACTGGTTTTGAGAATCTTGGCACCTGGATTTTCAGTGGAAATAATTAACTGTGACAAACTAGAAATTTTAAGTCAAGTTGGACAGAGGTAATTTTGGATAAAATGGGATCTGTTCTTCAGAGGGAAAATGTTGACGGCCCAATTCCCAGTCCTTGTAGCGACAGTGAGCAAAAGGCAATTAAGAAAAATTCTGGGGAAAAGCTCATGGCACTCATTCACTTATTCAGCCGCTCCTCTAAAAAAATCAGTTTCTCAGCAGAAAGGGTGCCTCCTCAGCATGCACACCTTCCTCAGGAACCTGCCACCGCTGCTGCTGCCTGGCAGCTCCTAGCAGGAGAGCGAAACTGCTTGGAATGAAGCAGTGGGCAAATCTCTGTGCATCCTCTCCAGGTTTGAGCTGGCTGCTCTTCTGAGTCACTGTGCTGGGGAGGCTGAACCCCTGGGCTTAGAGCAGCGATCACGATCCCCGATTTAGGGTGAGACTCTGGCTTAGAGAGAGACACGAAAAGCAAACACACAGCGCTGCCCTAGGGAGTCCGGTTGGTTGGCAGCATTAGCAGTGAGGTGGCTATATTAGCATTTTAATCAAATAACTAGATATCCTAGAATTATATGTTTGAATCTCTGTAGGCTAAACATAGCTTCAGAGGCAAATAATTTCCATGTAATTTTAGGGTGGAGAATGTCCTTTGGGTAACAGCTGCCTGCTCTGCATGGGCATTAAAAATCCTGTGGCACTTTATTGAAAGCAGAGGTTTGTCTCAGAGGCCTTGCTTAAAACATCCCTCAGCGTGCTGGCTGTCTGCCCGGCTGCAGTCCTGACACCCAGGAGGGCGTGCAGCTCGGGGGGAGACACTGCAGCTCCTGTTCCCTGCATTGTTTGTAGGGTGCCATGGGAGCTGTGATATAAACACGGAACAGCTTGCCCAGGTCACAGCAGGAGTGACCTTACTGGCATCGGGCTGAGCGTATTTGCTTGTGTGGTACAGTGGGTGCCCAAGCCCTGGGAAGAGTGAGATCCCTGAGGACAGGAGAACAGATTGCCCAGTCACAGGCTGGCCCAAATCCTGCCCCGTCAGCAATATCCAGTGGCTGGTTCCACTGACCTGGGGCAGCCCACTGCTCCCTGCAGTGGACACGCATCCACAGGCCTGGGTCCAGTGTGAAAGATTTTTCAGGAAATCTTCCAGGCTGTGCTAGAACTGACCACACAGATTTATTTTTTCCTGTTTTTTTTTTTTTCATAACGTCAGAGATTAAAAAAAAATTCTAATGATAAACCATCTGGAATAGGTTTCTTTTCAAAAGAAAAGAATGAAATAGATGTGAGTTGGCAGGAGCTTTCAGAGAGATTTCCCCCACCCCCCTCTGTTTATATATTATGCAGAGAACTCTACAGGAAAATGGGATAGATGAAGTTGAGCATTTCATGACAAGTTGTCACATTCTGTGCATAAATTTCTCTAAAGTGTTAGGCACCAGTGGTGGGAGGAGATATTAGGTCACTCAGTGCTAATCCTGGAAAGTTTAGGGGACTTTGCATGTCCTTTGAGAGTGTCCCTTTTACGGAACAAACATCACCTGTCCGGAATTATTCCTTCATGGTGCATATAATCCATCCATTTATTTGATAGAAGTTCCCATAAAACCCCAGAAATGACCCAACAACACTCCCAGTACTAATAATCAGTCCTATCCTGATGTTCATTTTTTATATCTTCCTGCTTTCTACTGCATAAAGTAATGAAGAACTAAAAGGAATACTCAGTCTGTTTTCTTCTGAAAAGCACATTACAAATACTAACCGTAATTCCTCTTCTGCCTGTTTTCAGAAGGTTAAACATAATTTTTTTGGGAGGATTTAAGTACCCATGGTGTATTTGAGGGGCTTTGAGTGGCATGTTAAGAACCTCTGAACATCTGGGTCCTATTAACTACTCCCCAGGTTCATGTGAGGGACATACCAGAACCAGCATCAGAATTTGGATGGTCCCAGCTCCAAACCCTGGTCTAAGTGCCCCTCTGTCTTTCAGATGCTGTTCTCAGCTGATGGTAGAAGGGCATCGCATTTCTGATAACTCAGCATCTGCAGGGGAGGCTTGCTTTAGGTCACAGCTCTTCTGCAGTTATAAGCTCCTGCATTACTCCAGCATTACTCCTGCATGGCATCATCGTCTTTGATCCCTGGGAGGAGGGTAATACTGGATCAAGTACTGCTATAGGGGGTTAGTGGGAAAAAAATTGATTTTTTTCCTCTCAGCAGTGTTAGGACACAATTTCAGCCTCTAATTTCTCATACCCCCTTCCCTCACCCCTCTATTTCATGAAAACCTTTCACGAAAGCAATAGCCTTTCTGAAGGTGTGTTTGGAGTGTTATTGCTTAAGCCCGCAGGGAGAGCACATCCCTCACATAAATTGTGCTTGATGGTGAATCTGGACAGTGTTTATACTGTAGCACAGGCACTTTCTAGGTGCAGGTGTGAATTGCTGAGGTCTCCAAACCTGCACTTTGCCCAGACATTTTTAGTGGTACCCTCAGAAAACAGTAAGCATGGATAAAACTTGGAGCACTGCTCTGCAGAGCCCAGGACATATTTCCCTCCGGCTCTGTAAAACTCCTCTTAGGTAGAACTGCCTTGATTAAACCTCACTGTTGGAAAATTCCCTGGAGTAGGGGACTGCCAGGAGCACATACAGCATGCTGCACTGAGCCTCTCCTTGGAGAGAACAAGTGCTCCAATCACCCCAGAACCGAAGCCAAATCCCCTTGGTCAGCTGCTTGCCTCCCATTCTGGCCTCAAGCATGATATTAAACCATGCCCCGCTCCCTGCCCTGCCGTATTGTCTAGGTGAGGAGGAAAGGAAAAACTTTGTTTTCATTCCCTTGAGCGTAATTAGAGATTGGTGTGGGGGGAAGGGCTCATCCAGACAGTAACAGGGGTTATTGTGTTTCATAACTGCATCTAACCAAGGATGTGCTGTGCAGAATTCAGAGTCAACAAGAGTCTCTGGTGTCAGGGTCACGCCAGTGCATCCTCTGTAACCAAAGCAATGCGCCTCAGAACGATACCTGTGTGGGAGAGAGGACTGGGTGGCCCCTCAGATTTCATCTCTGAGAAGCCTGGTGAGGTATTGCTCACCAGCACACACAGCAGCCCTTTCCAAACCTGAACTCTTGGTGCTACATTTTCTCTTTGCCTATGGCGTATCAAGAATGCAAGTGGTTAAGATTTCCTCCTCCCTTTTAAAGATCACGTTTAATTTTTCTTTTTTGCTCTAATGATTTAGATGAAATATTTAAGCTCACTGCTGCAAATTCCCCTGGGGCACCTGCCAGAAGGTTGTGAAATCTGGGTGAGGGATGGTGGAGGGGTGTATGCTGTTAATTACTGGAGGTTGGCAACCCCCTAACACTTCAGCTCACGCTCTTGTCGACGGCTCTGAGGTCTGGCTTTTCAGGAGCCGATTCATGCAGGCATTTGGAAATAACCGGACCCTGGCAGCAGCTCCCACTCTGACAGAAGAGACCATGACAGCCAGCAACCAGTTTAATAGGTTGCTGCAGCCAGCGAAGTCCTCCGGTGAGGAGCAGTGAAGTGAAGAAAAACAAAGCTCATTCCAACTGCTGCCACAGCAGACAACAATTGAGAGCAAAGAATCATTTTATTGCGTATGGAGGGGGGGAATGAGGATAAGAAAAGAGAATGAGATGGCTTTTTTTTTTTGCAGATAAGGGTTTAATGGTTTCTTTACTTTTCCCCCTTCCTATTAAATGAGATAAAAATACACAGAGAATTCCACAGATTTTTATTCTTACTGTAAGAAAAGACGGCGCAGCTGAAGCTTCTTCCTCGCATTAAGTTTTCAGAAGGGAAGTCGGTTCCCCTTTCTCTGGCTCCTCATAGTGGCATTTTTCTGGCTCCAGCAACCTAATAGGTTGATTGCTGAGCCTCTTCTGTTTCAATTACTTTTGATTGATTCTCAGGTCTGTGTCAGCCCCTCGGTGCAGCCACCATCCCAGGAACAAATCTGCAGCAGCTGAAGATGAAAATAGCTTCCATGACCACTTAAAAGGGGAGTTCAAGCATCTTTTCTAAGCTTGAGGTTACTGTAGCCTTCCCTCAAAATTGCGTCTCTGCTCATGATGAGGTCCCTGTTCCTGATGGCTCGCTGAGCTGTGCTTAGCCCCAGCTAGGCTGGAGGGTGAAAGGAGCTTTAATATCATTAGGCTGCTCAACTTGCAGTTGCTGGAGGGCACTGATGTTACCCCCAGGAGAGGGGCTCTGGCAGAAGTCCCTCTAGGTTTAGGGAGTGGAGGGGACAGGGAGATGTGGGACACAGAGCCTGTAAGACGAATCCTGGGGGCTTGTTTTCTTGTTTGGGTATTTACTGTAGGAGCAATGAAAGAGGGAAGGGAGAGAAGGAGAGCTGGGAAAAGTTGTGGAGGCAATGGTGACTGGTTCCTCACAGAAACAGCCAGCCTTTGCACTTTGTACACTTCTGACTCTTTTCTCAGTAGTAGCAGCCCCAAGCCTTCTGACTGGCAAAAAAGTATTTAGGACAGATCAGAGCTAGTCTGGATTCCTCCATAAGTCAGAACAGACAGAGGACGAAAGCAGTCTGGAGAACTGGGGTTATTTGTGTCAACAGTAGGATTATATTTCTGTATTTTTAATTTCCTACTGTTGCTATCCAATTCAACTCAGCATGGGAACACAGCATAATTCCGGCTGGGCAGGACCCTGAGAGGCTCAGAGCAGGGTCATCCCTAGACCAGACCAGGCTGAAACCTCCCAGGATGGAGCCTGCACAGCCTCCTGGGCTGCCTGCTCCACTGCTAGACTGTCCTCATGGCAATTTCCCCCCCTTGCATCTAATCTGATCTCTCTTGTTTCAGTTTATGCCTGCTATCTCTAGTTTTCCTGCCACACAGACCAGTGAAGTTGCCAGCTCCCTTTTCTTGATGACTTTCTGTAGGTATGGGGGAGGGTTCACGTTTGCTTTTAGCTGTCGGGGAAATCCCTGGACCTCCCCAGTCTCTGGAAAATGTTAGAGAGTGACAGTGCAATGACATGGACCAACTCTCGTGGCACTCTTGGACGCAACTGTTGAGTCTCATGGACTTGAAGAGACCAAGATCTCTCAGGCAATCCTTAATCAACACTCCTCTTCTTGCTGGTAGTTTTCCTGTGTGCCCAGAGCCCTGAAAGACCTCGCTGATGAAGACTGAGATAGAGAAGGCATTGAGTGCCTCAGCCTTCTCTGTGCCCATGCCATTAAATCACTTTTCCTGTTCAGCAGTGGGCCTACATTTGCCTTTTTTGCTACTGTAGTGGCAGAAGCTCTTCTTGTCATCCTTGATGTTCCCTTCAAGTGACAGCTCTAGGTGAGCTTTGGATCACAGGCAGCTGTGGGGAACCCTCATCACATTCCAAGGGCTGGGCTTCTAGTCCCAGCCTGAGGCGGGCAGATGCAGCAGGGTGCTGCTTTGAGTGACCCCTGGGGAGAATTTGTACCATTGTTTAAAGCAGCAGGTGCGCAGCCACGAAAGCTTTCCTGTGGGAGAACTTGGTGCACCCAGAGCTTGGAGAAGCTCCACCAGGAACCTGCCTGTCTCCTGCTTGTGGGCTGTCCTCAGAAGCCAGGCAGGAGAAGAGGCATGATCCTGTGTCTCCTGGTGGAGTGGACAGGTTTTGTCTGGAAGGGATGGGTTCTCTTACAATTAATGTGTCTTCTAGAAATACCCACTCATCTCTGCTGGGAGGATTGGGTGCAAGGCAGCAGAAGGGCATTTGGGGTGTGGGCTGACAGATCTCGTTGGGGCCTCTTTCCTCCCACCCTGACAAAAATCAGCTGTGGTGCCACAAGGTGACCCAGCCCCACACTCCTGCCCATGCCCCATGAGCACTGAGATCCTGGGGACCCTGGTGTCCCACCGCAGGTGAACAGCCAGAGACAGGGCATTCCCTCCCCTCCTGTCCCTCCACTGCCCAGGGGTGGCAGGGAGGGAAACAGACTGCAAGGGAAGGTTAATACGAATGGACATGCTGTGAAAAATGGATACGAAATTATCCCCCGATCCAATAAACCTCTCAACCCACGTTCTCAGAAAAGCCTCGGTGAATAGACAGGCCTCAAGAGTTGCTCAGCAGCTCAATAAAATCTGTCTCTGCCCTGTCAGACTGAAAAGGGAAACAAATGGCAGAATTCGGGGCCCTCCCCCGAGGAGGCCTCACTGCTGCACGAGCGGCTCTGCCGGTGACACCAGCTCCCCGTGGCACCAGATCTCTGCCCGCAGCCTGAGGCGGCCACACCGCCCGCAGCTGCCTGCAGCAGGACCACGAGCCGGGGAGAGTTCCCCTCCTTCCTCCTTGGCTTCCAGGTGTTGTCACGGAGAGGGATTTCGTCCACACCGCGGGATTGCTTTGAGGCTCCGGAGCCCCCAGAGCCTCTGCAGCCAACCCCAGCCAAGGGGCTGCAGCACGGGGGAGTGGATGGAGGGTCAGCCCCCTGCCCCACACCGGCCCTGCCACACACCCCAGCTCGCTCAGCTGTCTGGAAGGAGCTGCCTGGAGAAAGGGCTTGGTCCTGTTCCAGTTTGTGCTGCTGTCTCTGGTGGGGGCCGCTGCACCTCTGCACACGGGTATAGGATGATTCATGAGCATGCAGGTGTGTTGTATCTGCACTCAGGCCGTGCTAATCCTGTTTAGTCATTTTTCAGAGAATTTCATTTAGATACTGGGCTGGGGCTCTGCATGCCCTTGACAATACTGAGCAACACCATTGCTCATATTTAAACTCTCTGACATAGCTAGTGATGGTGAAATTAAAAGAGACAATGACATAAAGCTCTCACCCAGCAGCGGTTTTCCTCCTGCCAATCACTACTCTTGCATTTTTCCCTCCCTTGCTGAAAGCCAAGGATAAGGGGCAGATTTTGCAGCTTACCTGGGAGACCAGCAGGTCTGAGCTCCTCTGGACTGACCTGCATGCCCAGCCTGTTCAAGCTAAACCTGCAGAGCACAGAGGCACCACCTGAGGTGAAAACCCACAGCAAACCCCTCGCAGAATGTAAAGCAGGTGATTAGTGCCAGCAAAGACTTTGGGTCCTGCTGCTGCTGTGAGCAGCTCACTCGTGCTCACCCAGCCTGTAGCAGAGCCAGAAATAGCTTGGGCTGCTGGGGCACAGCACCCAGCTCTCGCCTCCAGTCCAGCTCTGACTGTACACACCAGTTTGCTGTTGTGGCCCCTCTTGCTGGCTGGCGGAAGGAGAGGATTGCTCCCTGAAATGGCAGTGAAGACACAGACGTGCCATGATTTATTCGTGGGTTTTGATACCGAGCAAGTAAGTCACAACTGGTTTGCCACACTTCTTTTTTCTCTTTTATTCTTCCTACTGTTATGAGAGCTGAAAATATGGCTTCGATTAACACTGCAGCAATGGGAAGAAAAGGCTTGTCCTGCAGTTCTGGTTTAAAAATAAAAACAACTAGACAGAAACATTTTATGCCCCTTGTGAGTAGATGGAAACCTTAATTTCATCTCAGGTTTCTACCATCATGCCACTCAACAGCAAGTGGTGTACTTATGAGGATCTAGACTAGGAAGGGCATGAATAGTGTCTGCTTTTCATTGGTTTTACTGAGCAGCAAGTACCTAAAAACCTTTACTATCTGGTCTAGGATTTCTGTGACTTTACCCTCAGAAATGACTTCTTTCTATTAGATACGTCATTTCCTTTACTGTTTTTAACGACTTTAGAAACAGGGTTTTGTGAATCTTAGCAAGTAATAGTAACTGGCCATAATGTCTAAGTAATTATTAGCTATCCACAGAATAAATGAAAGATTAGAAGGTAGTAATCTTCTTTCCTCTTTGTTGCTCGCTATTAATGGCTTCCTCATCTACATATTAAATGGTTATCAAGGCAGTGCTCCATTGCAGAAAATCTGAACCATTAAAATTTGAATTTACTGAGAGCAGAGAATAGGTCCACTTGAAAAGAGAAGAAAAAATGATAAGGAGTTTTGGTTTACAGTGACTTTGCCCCAGTCTAAATCCAAACATTGCTTTTCACATACTGGTGGTCATTAGCGTCACTTGAAACTGGGAGCAGACAAAGCCTTTGCAGGAGCCAGGGGCAGTGCTTGGCAGTTCATGGACCTGTAAGGTAGCCCCATGGCTACTGAATTTCCAGAAGGGGTCACTGCTACTTTAGAAGGTATACAGGGTCAACAAATTAAAGAAGTTAAAACCCAGGACACTAGGAACAAAAGAAAGCACTTGACATCCATGAGACATGGGAAATACTGAATGCAAGATGAGGAGCCATGGCTAGGCTAGTCATTGCCATGTAATGAGGAGGGAGAAAAAAAATCAAGCCTTTCCAGCTCCAAGCCCCATAAAATCCAGTTGAAATCAATCCACACTTTTGCCAGTCATGAGTTATTCAGCAAACCCGAGGTCAGAACAGTGGAGTCTCCATCACACATCCTCGGCTGTTCTCTTTATCCCTGTACTGCAGACAGGAAATCGAGAGACAGAGCTCGATCACTGCAATATAGGCAAACATTTGGGGCCAGGCTGCAAGGTGATTAAGTGTGCATTAAGGGCCCCTCCCATTTAGCAAAGCCCTTATGTATAGGCTTTGAGTGCCACTGGAACTAGGGACACACAAAGAGACACTTAAATTCCTTCTTGGATCACTGCTAACTACAGTATAAACATTTAATGATAAATTTAAAGACTCTCTGGGTTGAATGCATCTCTTACTACATAGATGGGGCTGGAAGAATTGGGAGTTGCAAGTTGCCATTGCCAGTTGAGGTGCATGGCAGGTGCTGGGGGCGAGCAGTCGTCATGGAAATGGGGCTTTCTGGGGCAGCAGGAGAGCAAAAGTGAGCCAAGAGACGTAGCCAGGGTCTGCAGAATTACAAGTGCATTTTATATGTTTAAGGTTGAATGTTTATATGGGGGTGATCCTGGGAAATGAAAAACTTCCAAAACAATAGAAGCCAAAACAATGGCCTCTTTTCTCCCATGATGTATCCTTTTCTTCTCTGATACAGCCTCCTAATTTAGGTAAAGGTGAGGGAGGACAGGGATCCGGTGCAGGGATTTGAGCTCATGAGGTGTCAGTACAGTGAGTAAATCAACAGCAGATGTTTCAGCGATATATCACCTCTTACATGTTAAAGCACACATGCACATTCATCCAGTTAATATTCTTGGTACAAATGGAAATGGTTTCTTGAACTGCTAGATGGGGAGGAGGACCAGGTCTCTGCCCTGAAGAGTTTGCAGATGAAATGTGAAGAGCACGGTGCTGCAGGCAGAGAGGGTACACAACATGAGCTGAGGCACAGTTCTTATTCCTGGCACACTCTGAGGCCTCCTTCCCAGTCTGTTGCCTGCCTTTGATGTGAATCATTCCCCCTTTATTGAAAAGCTCTCTTCCTGAGGTGCTCCAGAGCCTTTCGTGCTCCTGGTTTTCATCCTACCTCTCTAGGTGTCCTTGCATTGTCTTCTTTCCATGCTTTTCTCCTCCCTACTATCAGACTTCCTTAGGACATTGCCTCAGCCCCTCTCCTCACCCTGCGCTTTGTCCCCAGGATAGCTTTATCCTTCCACCCACTTCAGTGATTGTTTTTGTGCTGACAACTCACAGATCTATTTCCTCAGCATTACTCAGTCCATTCTACAACAGTTCCTGCAGCACCTTCTCCTTTATGTCTCTTTCCCCCCTTCCCCCAAGAGCTGTCTCTTTCCAGGCTGGCCCTCACTCCTCTCCTTTCTTGCATGTCACCATGGAAGTTGTAACAACCCTCCTACAAGTCCCAGAGGGTGCCTGGCTCACAGGAATGTGTCTTCTCTGTCCCCTTCATCCCACACAGAGACATGGGCAGCATTAGGAGCAGCCACCATGCTCAAGGTCACTGGGCTTTGTGGTCCTACACGCCCAGGGGAAATCCACCCCCTTGGAGAGCCAGCCTTTGTTCCTGCTAGTTTATCCTGGCTTCTTTGTCTGCCCAGCAGAACACTCAAAAACCCTGCTTTTCAGCTAAATTTCATGCCCTTCTGAAAGAAAGGCCTCTATTTAATTATTCTAGCGGTGTCTGAAACCCCTAATTCCTTCAACATAGTGACAAACAGTTCTGATTATTTGTAGAAAAGCTTGAAAAGCGCTGAGCATATTTTATTACCCACAAAAGGTGCCAGACTGGCAGCCATGGAGACTTGTCCTCTATTTCTCTCTAGAGCTGGACAGCACAAGCAGTACACATTCCTCCAGAATGTCTCTCTGCTCACATTTTGAAAGGAACATGGTGGCCTGTCACCATGAGGGGATGGGACTTTCTGTTCAACCCTCTGAGTATTTGTTCAGAGCCTGGAACAGCAATAGTCGGGTTGCTCATGGGAGCAGCTGAGGAAGCCCCAGAGGGACTCCCCACAAAAACAACTGTGGGTGACTTGGTGGATGTGAAGCTGCCTCTGCTCCTGTCTTTTCAGGCAAGCCAGGTCTCATCCAAAGCCAGTTATCATCTTTGGAAGTGCTGCTTGAGGGGCTACGAATTGTCATCTGGGAATGTATGGAGGGAACAGACCCCATGCTTCCTCATTAAAGCAATAAATGCAGTAAATGTGCTGTAAAAAACCCTGGAGCTTCTCTTTTGCCACCAAAAGAAGGATTAGAAGATTAATTCTGAGAACACTTCACTGCAAAGCTGAGCTTTTACTGTTGTAAACGTGCAGAAAGGCAAGATCCCATAGATGTTATCTGCGGGAGAAGCAGCAGAGGTTATGGGGCAGCCTCACCAGCTCCTGGTGGCAGTGCTTTCTCAGAGGCCAAGTGCTGCAGCAGGGCCTGGAGCCTTCCTGCAGTGGCACTGTCCTGCCCGTGCAGGAGTTCAGCGTTCATCCCTGCTTTGCAGCAAGTGCCAGGGAAATTACTCAGCAGAGAGGTAAATAGCTTACAGGATCTCTGCTCTTCACGTTCTCCCTTCTCCTGTCCCACTTTGCAGCACCACACGCCAAACACAGATGTGCAGTGACATTTTTAAATTATGCACTGATTTATTAGGGTTATGCAAAAAGAATATTAAGCACTCATTGCTACCATTCAGGCTGGGCCTTGTATTTTCTTTATGTGCACTGCTGTTAAAAATAAAAAGAAGTAAAACTTTCAAGCATAGCCGGTCTGGATAGAGTTGTTTTTATTTCCTAAAATGAAGCATAGCTTGGTTAGAGGACTTTTTTCTTTGTCAATAATTAAACAGCTCTGCACTTGTTGAGGCAGCCCTGAGTGTAGGTACCAGGAGCAGCCAGCCTTGACCGCAAGAGGCTAAAACTTTCTACCCCGTCTACAGTATGGGGTTTTTTTTTTTAAAAAAGTCCTTTCAATATTAACCCTGACAACTTCACTGGCAAGAACACACCTTCATGGCAGATGGGGTACCAAGTAGCCATGTGCATTGAAAGATATGTCTGGGTTGTGCCTGCTCTGAGCCGAGTTTCATGTGGAGGTTCTTCCTAGAAACAAACCAGGCACAGCTGGTTTCTGCTCAGCCTTTCAGTGTTGAGGTAGAATTCAGCTGCTGCTAGCGGTGCTGGGGCTGCATTGCAAAACACCTTCAGTGCAAACAAAGGGGAGGGATTTCTGTCAGCGAGTCAGATTTATATTTCCCTCAGAGTGCATTTTTTAAGCACAGTAATGAAAGATCAAACAGTATCGCACTTTTTGCAAGTTCATGGTATCCTTGAGGACGTCACTGTGAACTCAGCTGAAGATGGGCATGTGAGAGTGTTGGTACAGAAACAGGAGAATATTTGACCTCTGGTTAAGGCCCTTGCTTTAAGGAATAATAATAAAAAAAGTGAGGTCTTTATTTTTGGTCCAGAGCAGCCAGGACAGAGTTTCAGCAGAAGGAACCCTTTGCTGTCCTCTGCAAAGGACATGATTTATTTATTTCAGAAAGTTGATGGGCTACAGGCCATCAGCACGTACAGGGCAGGGGAGCAGGATGTTCCTGCCCACGTGAAGGGTCAGTCCTGCAGGGCTGAGGGGCAGAGCAAGGGGGAGCTTTCTGTTCTCCTTCAGGCAAAGCTTTCCTTATCCTGAACCACTATTCTTGTCCATCTGTTCTTTTGCCCATCATCATCTGGCCACATAAAGCACTCTTGTTGTGGGAAGGAGGAATGGGTGAAGGAGAGCTGAGACAGAGGTGTGTGCTGTCTCCCTTGCCCATGGATAGCAAAAGAGGAGGAGGGTTAATACACCAGAGGAAAGCTACTGTGTATGGGCAGGTCCCTGGAAGGCGGCAGGTGTAGGAAGGTGTTGAGTTGGGGCTGCACTGGTGTCAGTGCTGGAGGGCTGGAATCGGGGAGAGAGCCTTGCTCACCCCTCAGACACTGAGCCTGTGGCAGATGCTTACAGTCAGAAGAAAGATCTGGTGGCCTGAAGGCTGCTTCCTCCAGTGTAAATGCTCTGGAAAATGTGGGGATGGAGGATTTCCTGTGGCTCACTTTTCTTCTCGAGCCCCGTGGTTCTGCAGATGGCTTCATAAAATCCCCCAACAACCAGTCTCTTCTGCTGGTCTTCAACTTTTTATGTCTCTTTGTCATACTGGTTTGTGGTTATCTGACCACGGTTCCATGTCTATAACCCCTGAGCGAGACCCACAGGGCTGAGGAGGTTGATCCTACCTGCTGGGAGCTGATGGACAGGCTGTAATGTCCAGGCACAGCTCTGTGTCCTCCCTAGAATGATGAAGAGTCAGGGCTGCTGCCAGCAGAGACAGGTGAAAAACAGACCTTTCCCCTCCCTCCTTTCCTGCTTTCTATTTCTCCTCTTTATTTATGTTAATGTGCTCTGCACTGGAGTCATAATTAAATACATATTCATATAGAAATGTACAAAGCTTCTGCCTGTACTGTGAAGCTCTCTGGAGCTTAACTGCTTGAGACTTGTCACAGGAAAATATTTCTCCCCATGAAAACAGGCTTCCTACAGCTGGGCTGTATTATTGCCTTTTAATATTGCTGGCTCTGCCTACCCTGGGAAGGATTTTCTGACAAACTCCTACTGGAGATACAGCTTTTGCCAGTATAACTTATACCAGTTTCCTAAAGAAACTGGGGCTTTCATTGCCAGAGGTATCTCACTGATGTTGTAATTTGTTCCCACACTCTTTGCTATGCTGGCAAAACTTGAAAGTGCGGTTCACTGTTTTTCTTTCTCGGTGCCTTTTCTCCTAAGTTAGCTTTTCTATCCCTGTGCTTACCCCAGCTGTTTCCCTGGGCACATCTGATCAGCTATTGTCTTCAGAATAGCTCCAAGTAATGAGAGGGGTGGGATGCTATTTGGAGGGTCTAATCAGATGCTGGTTCCTTGTAACAGAGCTGTATCAAAATCTGGAGCCTGCTTACGCTTCAGAAGGGAACACAGTGATGGAGGGGGCCAGGGCAGCAGAAATGGGGTCTGGCAGTAGGGTTTAAGTAGGAAGTTGGGCCAGAATGGCACAGAGGAGCCAGGGACAGCCTGAGTGGAGGAAACATCCAGCAGAAGGCAAAGGCTGTGGACAGTGAAGGCAGCTGGCAGAGACAGAAGCATTACCAGGACAAGGCAGACCATGCTCACCATCATGTGTCAAGGCCGTTTCCACTTCCAGTATCTCAGACTGATGCTGGAATCAGTTTTGTTTGGATCTGGCAAGATGACTGGCATCACACATAAATAGGCATTTCACATCCTTAGTAAAACACTGCACATTATGAGCGGGGAAATGGAGACCTGGATGTGTCAGTGATATGCCAACCCCCTAGCCAGCATCACTGCTACAAACCCAGGATCTCAGACCCTTAGCTTAGCTCGTGCTCTGTTAAATGAAACATTCTGTTCTTTCTCTTTGTGCTGATGAGTTGGAGGAGGAAGGCCTGAAAAGTTGGAAGTTCCTGAAGACTCCTGCAGTTGAATTGTTTAAAAAATCCTTAGTGCAGTGAATGTTTTCATTGTACTGCCTGGAGAATGGAAGAGATGCTGGGATTATGGATCAAGTGTCTGCTTGGTCTAGGGCTACTGGATATTACACCTGAATCCTTCCTTTAGAGCAGCCATCCTATCTAAGAGGGTCAAACCCCTCCTCTTGCACATGCATATGCCTCTCCTCTCTTCCTGTGGTCTGACTTATCCTCATAGATGTGATGCAAGCCTTGGCAGATTAAAATAGTTGTGTGATGAGGTGACATACTAACCCCCCAGCCCTGCCAGAGACATGGCAAGTGGCAGTGTTGTGTGGGAGGGAAAGGAGCATCTTCCTCCATCCTGAAAGGAGACTTCCCGTGCTGTGCAGCAGAACAGGTCAGAAGCAGTGGCTTCTTGCAGCGGCTCTCTGCACTGATTCCCTGATCTCTGAAAAGCCAAGTACAACTCCTGGATGCTCACTCTGCTGGAATGTCCTTGCTAGTTGGCAGCTGGCTTGGCACAGTGCTGCCTCCAGGCTTCTGGCTGAGTACTGGAGGGATCAGATGATGATGTTGAAAGAAACAGGTAATTTTTGGGGCCTCATGATCTTGTTAATGAGAAGAAAGTAAAGTGCTTTCGGGTAACTCCTTGGTGTGACGTGCTTATTTCAGAAACTGCACAAACACCTGTTCCGTGAGCAAGATAGTGATTGATCAAGCCTGAGCTTCACACTCATTTAAAGCAGACATATATAGCTACTGCTACTGAAAGCAGTGGTAGCACACACTAAAAAAATCAACCAGACTGAGTCAGAACAAAGCCAAATGTCCTATTGCTCTTTGCTTTGACAGTCACCAGCAAAGCAGCTGCACACAAAATGCTTCAGTACCTTCAGTAGGCTGTCCTACAGTTCAAGTACGAGAAGTTTAGGCTGTCTTGGATCTCAGATAATGGAAGGGATTAGCTTTACACCTTGAAATTTGTCAAGCCACCAGAATCAACATGAGATGTGTTCCCAACAAGACTGTGGAGCTCATACTTTATGCTCTAAGGGTTTTATGAGGTTGTTCATAACACAGAAATCTGTGGTTGGTCCACGTCTGTGACAAAGGTTCACTTGAGTTTTTCTTACTTAGGAAGACAAGATCACTGTATACGTGTTGGGGCCGTAAGCAGAGAGACAGAGCTTGAATGTTGTGTCCTGTAATTGAGAGGTCCCCTTTAAAAACCCAAACAACCCCCCCAAAGTCTCAGTGGCAATAAGCAGTTGCTGTAGGAAGCAGAAGAAAACTCTCCTCCTTGCTTCCCAGTGCTCACTCACTTGCTGGATGCAAAAGCATGTGAGGTCACACAGTGACCTGAGTGAAGGAATTAGCCTGCATTAAAATTCACAAAGAAAAAAGTGCTTGTGAGGGATCAGTTCTCCTGAAGCCAAAGAAGAAGATGACCTCAGGGTGAGAGCTAGTGGCAGGAGGTAGGGGAGGCCAGGACAGCTTCCTCTGGCCGGGGTGGTGTAGTCTGTGACCACCAAGCTGTAGTGTCACCTGTTGTCCCCTGCCAGGGCCAGGTTGCAAATCTGTCCCTCCCTGGCCTCACATGAGGCTACAGCCCCAGCCATCTCCTGCAGCTGAGTGAATGCAGAGAAGTGTTTTTAGATGAACCATTTGCTGCTGGTCGCTTCACACTCAGGAGTGTGAGCAACCTTCCTCTGCTTCTGCCCCGGCCGCTCGGTACCTGTGGTCTGGAAAGGGTCCATCTGGGCCGTGCCTTTCCCTCTGGGTAGCTGCTGGCAATGCAGAACCTACATTTTCCCTGTCTGACTGGAAGAGTGGGTTGCTTTAGCCTTTTTAAGATGTCTCTAGCTGAAGTGGTTACATCAAGGGCCAAACAGGGCTTGTGTGGTGGGTTGACAGCATTTTCCTCTGGGGTTGTGCTATTGCAAAGCACAGCTCGGTTGGTTGAGAGAATCTGCCCCAAAAGCTCAGTGCTGCTGCAGGGATGTAACACAAGACAAGACAAAAGTACTGTCTCATAGTTACCATTTTTCTACCCGTAGTTCTTTATTTATTAGGCATTTCAGACATGCAGGGGACACAAGCAAGCTAGAGTGTATTGCAATGCCTGCATGGATGTCTTGCAATCAGACTTCACCTTTCTGCTGGGGCTTGTTCTTCTAATGTGTGGACCTGGATACAATCCCTTCATGTAGTCTGAGCTCTGAGGATGTGGAAGCTTTTACTGTATTTCATGTGAGATGGTTAAGGACTGGTTTCTGAGAACAAAAGCAATTGGACTTGTGTGACTCTTATCTATTTAATAACCAGGAGGAGATAATCAATACTTCAAACTTAAAGCACACCCAGTAAGACACAGAACTCCACTTGTTCCTCTTTTGAACTTCTTAGAGCACTCTGGTCTGGGTCTTTGTCATTTCTTTTTCTGCTCCACACTGTGCTACCAGCCAGGCTTATGTCTTTACTGGGTATTGCTTCCGATGCAGTAGTGCACGAGGAATCACATAATGATCAGGGAGCTGTGATTTAGATGTGCTTCAAAACCAAAATTTAATGTTCGGGATTTCGCTCTGGGTTGGGGACTTCCTTTAAAGGCTATGGAGCTACTCCTGGGACCCTGAATTATCTCTCGTGGTGGGTATTTCTCGGGCAAAACATTTGTCTAGAGACCATCTCTGTCTCCATGTTTGATCCCTTACCATGCTGAGCCATTGCTGGTGCTTAAATTATACTAAAAATAAGTAAGGGTTATTATTAGTCCCTAGGTTCATTGCTTCCCTGAATAAGGTAGATAACAATGGTTATTGGTGAGTCTAAAATTCTGCTCAGAGAATTCAGTATAGAGTGAATTTTCTAGGCAGGAAAAGAAGGATAATCAATGATGCACATCAGTGGCTGGGGGTAGGAGGGTCTCAAGAAAAAAAATGATCATTTGCCTCAAGAAGCTTTAAACATTGTTAAAATTAGAGGTGAGGTGGGCTAACCCTTCCCTCTGCTCCCTCCACTTCAGAGGAGAGTCAGAGGAGGAATCAAACATTATAGCTCCCGTTATCAAAATCACCCCTGGAGAAAAAAAGCTCAGGATGGATGTACAATGGGCTCAAAGACAACCAGACAAAGAGCACACAGGTGTTTATTATCTTCAGATAAATAAACAAAGAAGCAGACAGATAGCCTTGTGAGGATGTCTGCCTGAAACACGCACTTAGAGAAGTTTCCAGATCCTAGAAAGTCCACGTTTCTCCCACCTCACACATGTCTCTCCCTGCTCTTCATCCCCTCACAGACAGCAACAGAACCCCCCTGCCTTTGATTTATAATTAAATTAAGAATTACTTTGGTAAAAAGCGGCGCTTTTCCCTGCCTGCTTTGTTTTGTGCCTCCAGGCTGTGCAGACCCCTATTGCTTGCTGTGCAAGAGACAGCGTCACACGGCGTGTGAGGAGCTGCAGGAACTGAAACCAGTTCTATGATTTATAGCACTAATAAGGCTCAACTGCCATTTCTTGTGGTTTCCTCCCAAGTTGTCTTTGATAATTTCTACTTGTACCATGTTTATTGTTGCTGCTGCTAGGGTTCAGTTGGCAGGTAACTTGCACCGTTTCTCAGGGTCTGCTCCTTTTTGGCTCTCTTTATTGTGTTATTAATAAACATTTATGTTTGGGGAGTGCCAGAAGGGGTCAGCTAGGCACTGTCTCCGTGCTTTCCCCCGTCACGCTCAGGTTTGTCAGAGGGATGAAAGATGTGCTGTGCCATGAGGAGTTTACAATCACATGGTGACAGCCTCTCTTTCCAGAATGCTTCCATGGCAGGAAGGCTGTGGCAGCTCTGCTGGTGGCCATCTCACAACCAGCCAGCCTGTGTAGGGCTATTCAGGCTCACTCCACGGTCTCTAGCTCCTGAAGCCCTGCCGGGTCACACTGGGATGACTTCTAAGAGTTCACACTTTGATATGTTGCTGGAGGGTATCACCTCTGCAGGTGAGCACCTGTGAGGCAGTAGCTGGTCCTTTCTCTCCAGCACAGATTAGCACCTTGGCTGTGGGATGCTGCAGCCAAGACAAGGCACATCTGCCACTTCTGCCATCAGTGTGGCAGTCAGTGACCGTCAGAGGAGAGGTCCCGTGGACAAGGTGAGGCTGCCTGCTTTAATACAACCCCTCGAACTGACCCAGAATGAACTTGCAGGGTTGGCATGTGGATGCCTCACCCTGGCTGCAGAAGGTGGGGCTAGGTCCCAGCCTTTTTGTTGCAGGTTGTAGTTGGCATCAAGAGACCATGACAGAGGAGAAAGAGGATCCTGCTGCTGCCAGGGAAAAAAATGGTGATGTGGGGATTGTAAGTGGAGAGACTTCTTGGGGAATGGCAGCAGTGAAGGGGCACTGTGTTCACTACAGTCTGTTGGTTGCAGCAGAGTTGGGCAAGAGAGAATCCATCTGTACCCTTTGATTTATGTGTTTCTCTTGGGCTCACTTTTGGGCTGCTTTCTGCCTGCTTTTGTTAACTTAACTGGAGTAGAGACTGTGAAAACAGTGGAACATTATCACCCAAGGATACTGGAGAGTCTTTGCTGACACTCACGCCTCTGCTTTGATAATTTTCCTGGTGGAACGCATGTGGAGGATTACAGGCTACACCACAAAGATGCTGATGAAGAGTGGCTGTGCCATTTTTCCTTGCTCCTGAGCAGCAGCAGCAGTCCATGGCTGGCTGCAGCTGCCCAGATCACGGCACAGCTGGGTCTGGGTTTCCCTGGCTCCATCCCAGGCTGCACACGGCAGGAGAGGGCACTGGCAGAGGTGGAATTACTGCTGACCCAACAGGCCACTCTGGCTGAAAATTTCAGTGCTGCTGAAGAAATACAGCTGCCTACCCTGCTCTGCCTGGATCCACGTGCCTGTGAGAACCAGGCAAGACAACATGAGGGCTGAGTGAGGAAGATGGTCGCAGAGATGAATTCAAAACTCCCTGCTATTTCCCACCTGCCCAGATCTTCAAAGCTAATGAGGTCAGCAGATTGCCCTTGACGGTCGGTCTGTTATCTCAGCCAGGGCCACAGATCCTTTCCTTGTCAGACTCTCCCATTTCAGTTTCCAACTATGCAGCAGAGGCCTACTACATGTTTGTCTGAAGGGCACAGGAGAGCCCTCAGTGTCTGGTTTGTCAGAGCAATGGTGTCGCCATCAAAGTGACGCAACCCTAATGGCAGAGCACCTCAGACTTGGCAGCACCTTGTGCCCAGGAGAAGATAAAACCACAGAGGAAAAGAGAAATTAAAGGTGTTGTAACACGAAGGCAACAACAGGAGTTTCGTAATGCAAATTTCTGTACCTGAGTGAACTGCATGTATCTGCTTTCTGGAGCCTGTCATGTTTCAGGATGTGTCTGGTTTTAAAAGGCTTGTGGGAATCCAGCTTCTTTTTTTTTCATGGTCTGACTTCTCAAGGCAGTTTGGTAACTTCTCTTTGAGCCTTCCTAGGAAGAGGCACAGAAGCCTTGGCTAGTGGAGAGCCCCAGATCCTCAGTCACTGAGCCCCACTTCCTCTCCAGAGCTACATCCAGGGGCAGTTCTGGCTGTGGCCATAGCATCTCACTGAGTCCTGAAAGGAGACGGCTGAGTCAAAGCAACAACTCTAGGGCAAAATGCTTCCAATATCAAGGGAGTTAGATCCATCTGCTGCTTTTTGGAAAGCAGTAAATTATTGCTTCTTCCCCTGCTGCACACATGCACACAAAAACACCCACAGACTTCACAGTCTGAAGATCTGCTGTCTTTCCTGCTGGAAGGGCAATTTCTACACTCATTTTCTATGCTCATTTGCCAGTAAAACCAGCTCTTCTCTCAGATGAAGTTTTGAAATAATTCTTGCAGGCAGCTAAGAGGACTTGCAGTTATGATACTTGACATGAATCTTCATGACACTGCACTGGGGTTCATTTCTCTGTCCTTCTATCCCAGTGAAGATGCAGTGGGACAACTGAGGCCATTCTGAAGGTCAGCAACAACATCACTGTTGTTCATGGCTCTCTAATTTGCTTTCCCGACCATGTAGGAGGCTCTAACCTGGGTTGTTGCTGCGAGAAGCTTCACTGAACTGTTTCCATCCTCTGATTGCTTGTGGCACAGCAAAGCTTTTGAATCAATCTGCCAGTTGCTTAGACTTGGGAAAAGAGCATGCATAGATGAGCTGGGGAGTTTTCCAGGCATTAGCAGGTAGAATGGATCAGAGAAAACTGCAAGTCACTTCAAACCAAGGAAAATGTTTTGTTGTAAGTATTTCTATAGTTCTGATTCTTTTTGTTTGGAATTTTTAAAATTAAAAAATGTTCCAAATTTTTTTTCCTTTCTTTTGTTCTTCTTTATCTCTCTTCCTGTTAGATTTTTCCCACTTTAGAGAATCATAGCATCATAGAATAATGGCTTGTGTTGGAAGGGACCTTAAAGATCCTCTAATTCCAACCTCCCTGCCATGGGCAGGGACACCTCTCATGAGACCAGGTTACTCAGACTGGTCTTGAACATTTATGGAGAGTCCACAGCGTCTTTGGGCAATCTGTTCCAGTGCCTCACCACCCTCACAGTTAAGAATTTCTTCATAATATATAATCTAAACCTACCCTCCTTCAGTTTAAGCTATTCCCTGTTGTCCCATCACTGCATGTCCTTGTGAAAAGTCCCTCTTCAGCCTTTTCGTAAGCCCCCTTCAGGTACTAGAAGGGTGTTAATAAGGAGTTAGGAATTATATAAGTAAATAAGTAATTTATTTATTTATTTAGCTTTGTTACTAAGGAAGTAAGAATAAGACAGGGAAGGAGGAAAAAAGGGTCAGAAGAGATTAGAAAATTCAAGTGGCACATGAAAATAAAAAATGAGTGAGATTCATCTGCCTGACCTTAGGCAACAAGAGATGCATGAGATACTTCAGGACTCCCTTCAGCCACAGCTTTGTGAAGGCGTGGTCTGTGTTAGGTCCTTTGTCATGTCTGCAGCTGTGTGCAGATGTTTCCAGTGCTCTGCTACATCCCAAGGGCAGCACATGCCCTGGCCTGGGCAGCAAAATCACCTAGGCTTCTTCTATCCTTGCTGAATAGAACAGAAATTTTCTGACAGATGCATGGGAGTTTTAGGATTCAAAGAAACACCTACATATTTTGAGGGACTAAATAGCGTTTGAGGGAAAAATAACGTTCTCCCATGTACAAATCTATTAAAGTCTCCTTAGAATCAGTGTCAAGGCAATAACGTGTGGTATGCCAGCCCAGCTGTATTTGCTGCCATCTTCTACAAATGTGCCATTAGCTGGCAGGCACGCACAGAACAGAGGTTTCCATAAGCTGTTCTTTTTAATGTAAAATTACCTCTTAGTGTGTTAAACTCATTTTTGCCTTTAGCTTGTAAGGTGTTAAATGCAGGAATACGGCTTTTCTCTGGCAGGCTCAGTCTCTTGCAAATATACATGCCTCAAGGTATTGCATATATGATGATTATAACCATAATTTTAAGGGAGGTTTTTTGTGTTCAAAATGTGATTGGTGTTGCTCATGACAGGATATTCACTATTTGCCTGAAAACCTCATAACTTAAATAAGCGTTTACCATCAACCTAATCTAATCAAATCATGATCAATACCGATACTGTGGGTTCTTGTAAAACATGACCCACGTGGCAAGTTCTGCCACTTGTTAATTACGTCCTTGGAGGCAGCAGTCAATAACTCCCGAGGGTTAGATGGTTCCTACTTAGTCAGGTGTTTTCAGGGAGTACCACTGACATTCAGTAAGGATTTCTGCAACCACAGAAAACTTTATACTATGACAAATTAAAAGACTTAGGAAAGATAGCAATTAGAGAATTGTTTAAAAAAAGAAAAAAAAATGCTGTCCATAGAGCCCTACAGAACAGGACTGCAGGGAACTGACAAGACAATTTTTGTTTTTTCAGAAAAAATGTTTAAAAGAGACTTGTGTCTCATCCAAAACCAACATAGCAGACTGGACTAGCATATAAGTCACTGCAAGTACTTCTTTAAAAAAAAAAGTCTAAACCTTTTGCTTGTGTATTTCAACAAAGTTTCACAGAAAGAAGCTCTTCCAGCATCTGGCACATGAAATGTGTCCAAATTAATGTCTGCTGATATTCAAAGCAGATAATCTTGTTCTTTTCTCCACACTTAATACGAGAACATTTGTGGTGAGAGTAATTTATGAAAGATAAAAAACTTTGAAGAGGAAAGAGTAAAAGCGGACACAAACTCATTGCCTTTTCTTCTCCTGGAGAAATTTGTCTTTAATTTTGTTCTAAGCTGCTGATTGAAGTGAGTGAGTCCTGTGAACAAACACATGTGGCTGGGTTTCTGTGCCACAGTTTGACCACCTATGTTAGTTAGTTGGGAAGAGCATGAGGAGAGAGCTGGATGGCTGCATATACTGTATATCCATCCCAACATTCAGTTATATAGGTGCTGTTGCTCTTTCCTATTTTCATTGATTTATCTGCTTACAGGAACAGATTGAATTGCTCATCTATGCAGAATGAAGGAAATGGCCCCTGGAAACAAAGACCAGGGCTGTACTACTGATGAGAAAGCAATGGAAAATGCACAGCAGAGGCAAAGTGAGGGGAAGCATTGGTGCCTTGGTCTGTGATTCATAAAGACCTGCTCTGAAGGCGGTGTGGAATTCCCGGGGCATCCAAGCAGTGGCTGCCCACCCACATCCTGCTGAAGGGGCAGGTCCCAGCTCTGTGTTTGACTGCGAGGCAAATGTAAACGCACACCTACCTCTGTCCACAGGCAAAACTGATGCAACACGTCAGCCCTGTGTGTACTCCTGTGCTAATTGTCTGGCACCTCATCCAAACTCAGCCTGCGTTCTGGTGGTGCTGTGTGTCACAACACAGCCACTTGAGAAAGGTGTGCCACTGTGGCTGGAGAGGGAAAGATGTGAGAGCTGTGTGCGCTCCTGGTCTGCTGCAAAGGCAAAGTGATGCAGGTTAGTTTTTTCCATGTCTGAAACTCATCTTACTTTGCAGTACAACAAACTGAGAACTTGCACGTGGCCGGTGACTCTGCATCAGCTACGAGGCATTTCTCTACTAGGCGTGGTAGCATTTTTATCCCTTTATAACGTGGTTATAGGGATAAGTCTGGTCATGTCCTCATATGTCTTTCTTTGCCTTACCTGGTAGACAGTGGCCCTTTCAGAACAGAGACAAGCAATGTGACATTTCAGGTACTACTGCAATCTTAATTGCCAGTCATTCTAGTAGCTGAGGTGACTAATGTAGTACAGACACACAGGTGCATTGACACAGACAGCACACATTGCAAAAATGACTTTGCAAAAATGACTCTTAACTAACTAAAAAATACTATGATGTGTATTCTGCTGCTGAAGTCTCTGAATAACATAAAGCTGGGCCCCACACTTAAAAATAGCAGCAAGGTATGAATAAATGCAGGTCGGTTTAACAGGAAAGAAGAAAACATCGCTTTGCAGTAGGAACAGAGGAGTTTGGTTATGTTTTGTTTCTCTTGCTGACAAACTGCTAAAAAAATAGCTTTGTTTCAAAATGAAAATTGCCTTTAGTTCAAAGTGAAACATTCAAACACCCACAGGAGAAGTGGGAGGAAGGGGTTAGATTCAAAGGGGGAGCATGGAGGTGAGGTGGCTGTCCCTCTCCTGTCTGGAGGCCTGGCCGCCAGGGCACAGTCGTGTTCACTTCAGGGGAAGAAGTAGCCTCAGTGAGTCAAAGATGCTTACATGACCCCAACACTGTGCAACATTAAACACTTAAAAAGGTTTTGGGTTTTGAATTCAGAGACCTCAGCCTACTTGGTTACCATGGCAAACAATCACCCGTAGAAGTCTTTTAACCTTTAATTAAAGATACACAAAAAGGAGGAAAAACAGTTTAAGCACTTGAAAAATAAAGTATTAAGTAAGATTTTCCTTTTTAAAAATGTCCATTATTCCTCTTCCCTTAGCTGTTGGCAGTCCTTATAGCAATCTTCCTTCCCTTTATTTAAGTTCATAGCAGCAGAAACTGTTCTTGGGGGAAGAGAGGCACTCATCGAGATAGACGGGATCTGTTGTTGCTACTCATTTTGGACTCTGCTCACTTGAAGACACACATATCCACAGGGGGAGAGACAAGGATAGCAGAGAAAAAAGAGTTACTTCCTTTTCTGGTGTTGACTTATACTTGCAGCCTCACTGCACAAAACCTGCCCTTAGCCCCTCTGAGATCTAAGACACTTGTACCAGGGTCTGCCTCTTCTGGGCACTGTTCTTAGGAGTCTCCCTGACTGTCATTCACAGCTGGGTTGCACAACCCCTACCCTTCCTGTCTAGGCAAGTTTGTTTAAACAGAAGGTGAGGGAGAGAGAACAAGGAAAGAGGTGTGTGAGGAAATGACAAAACAACTAAGAAAGGGATCATGTCAGGACTTCATCTTCCAAGTGAGTTTCCAGGACTGAGTTAAATTTGGTGGAGCTAACAATGACGTCTGTGTGTCTCCTGGCCAAAATGTGGCCAGAAGGTCTGATCAGATCAGGTAACGAGGTGCCAACAGTGTCACAGTGTTAAGTAAGGTCTCAAAGCTGGCAATGACAACTGTCAGATTTCTATTTTTTGTCTGCCTATCCTATCATCAGTATCAAAATAGATGTTTCCAGAAGATGATGAACATGCCAGTAGCCACCAGTTAGGTTTAGCTCCTGACACACCTGTTTTGGTCCATTGATTTTGGCATTCATCTTGTGTATCAGCCCTGACCTCAAAACAGCATTTGTGTGACATCAGGAAGACTTTCTATTTGAACTAATTTGGTCTTCCTATCTTTAACTTGTGCTGACTGTACAAGTAATGTTCTTCAGCAGACAGAGCTGTGTTTTTCCCCTTGTGAGCTTCAGTATATGGCTCTGGCTTGTGCAGGACACGTGATGCCTTCTGCTGCTGCTGTTTCTGCCCTTCTGATTCCTGAGGAGCGTGTCACAGCCTTGGGCACACAGAGGCTCCTGGTGTGGGTAATCTGTCGACTTCTATGTTCCCTAATAGTTCAGTACTCTCTAGCACAACTTGGGGAAGCCAGGAGAACCATTTCCACGTGAGGCCCTCAGCTGAGGGTCTAGAAAGGTCTTGTTGCAGACCAAGACACACCACTTGCAAAGAGTGAGAACAAACCTGCCTTAGTATGCAGCACAGCACAGCCTTATGGTATTCTCCTGAGAGATAAGTGATGCTGGTTCAAGTTCCCCCAGGCAGACGAGGAAATTAAACCCAGGACTCCCACATCCTTTATGAGTGAATAAAAAGTGGCTGTCTTCCTCTCAGCTTTGTGAATATAATCCTGACATTTTTTTCCAGGAAAGCAATTTGGTAAGTCCACACTGAATCTGACAATCATTTCAGGACAATGGAGAAAGCATTTTTTAATGACACGAATACAGACTAAGAAAAAAAAGAATCCTCCTGAACATAGTGACAATAAAAGAACTGGACAGACTCCACCGCCGTGCTGCCTTATATCCAATAGCCGTGGGATGCGAAATCTCCATGGCTTGCAAGCAGTGAGGGAACTTATCTGGCAATGTGAAATCTTGGAAGGCAAAAAACATTTTGAGGGAGTAATGAAATGCTCTAGGAACAGCAGATGAAACCTGAACACTGGTGGGACTGCTCTGAGTCCTGACACAGTTGCAGTGGTGTACAGTGAAAGTGTGAGGATCACACCACTCTATGTGCTGAGGTGTGACCAGAGTCCCCTGTTCTATTTAGGTGCTGAAGGCCTGAGAAGGTTCACTCTGTGTTAGAGTTCAAAGAGATCACTGTACGTGGTCTTGCTAGCACCTCTAAGACTGAAAAAGGAAGCAGAGGAAAAAGGGTTCTTTACTTCTCTACTTCTCTGACCTTCTTTACTGAATGCAGAACGGAGTCTGCTGGTGGCCATGTCCAGCAGCATGGGACACCTTAGGGGACAGTTAGCATTGATGGTTGTCTGGAAATGGGCTATGTCTCAGTAAAAAATGTTTTTTTTCAGCCAGATGAGTTCCCCATTCTACCTTCCTGCTAGGCCACCCACATGTTACCAGCAGCATGAAGGAGCAAAGAAAATGCGTGGCTGGAAGTGGAGGGGAGGATGGAACAGTTTCTGTTGGTCTTGGCCTATATCACAAGCCTATCTACGATCATGCAAACATAAGCTCCTCTGCTCCTTTACCTATAATTGTTTTAAATGCCGTAGTGCTTAGTAGCACCTTTAATCTAGGGAAGGGAGAATTTTCTTCAGGTGAAATGCAGACTATTTTCTTCAGGTGAAATTGGAATGCAGATGGCCAGGCCACTGTGCAAGAGCACACGTCTGCCTGTGGGAAAGCCAGGTGGTCCTCAGCAAAGGGCAGTGGATATAAAGGCTGGCATGGAGGCTGCAGGTTGGTTCTGACAGGCACCTTCCTCACCCCCAAAGCCAACACGAGCTCATTTCTGCACCTGTACACACACACACATGCTGTGGTACAACCAGCTGTGACAGGGAAGGAACATGGACAGAAGAAAGAGGTTTGTCTGGTCCCAGTGGCCATAAAAGAGAGTTGCTTCCGTGCTGGCCAACATGGACAGTGGCAGCAAAGCTTTCTTTATCATGCCTGCTCTTAGTGCTGTGCACTGGGTGAACTGAATGTTCTGGGTAGAGAAGGAGCAGAAATTTGCTGAAACTCTGTTTGGAATCAGATCTGTGCAGGTACAGCAGTAATGACTCCTGGTGTGCTGACAGCTCTGCTCTGGGGACGGTGCTGTCACTGCTTTCCTCACTGCCAGGCTGGGACACAGGACAGAAAACAAAGATGTACAATGTGCTCAACTGTACATCAACACCTGAAACCACTCTGAGTCCAAATGAAGGTCAATAAGGACAGCAAGGCTGCTCACTGGTGCCCTTGGATACCAAACTACAGCTCTGTGAGAGGCAATACACAGAGCAATGGCAAAGTCTTACAGACTGCAAACTCAGCCCTGCAGCTTTAACATAACCCCTGTGGTCAGTGAGGCTGGAGTTACTGTAGGGTCAGGGTTGACATAAAACCAACCAATCAAGCAAGACCACCTGCATATTTAAATGGACCTGTTTTCTTTGGGGCAATATTATTTTCCTCAAGGGTTTAGTTCTTTTCTGCATGCCACTCTGTTTGGCACTGTTTGCCCCTGCACATCATTGCTATGATGGATGCAGGCATTGTCATTCAGGTACTTAGGCCCTTAATACTGCAGATCAGCAATAACAAGGTTACCAGACATTTTGTTTTAAAATAATCCTTGGAACCCAAGGAACTTTTCAATAATTGCTATGTACTTCTGCTAAAAGAAAAAAATAATTTTAAAAAATTGAAGAAACCAACCCCCAAATGTTTTTAAATTTTACATGTAATTTAAAAAATGCACAAATATTCTTTCATTCCTTTTTTTGCAGAGAGGGAACAGAATCAATTTGCCATGGTTATGCCTCCTGCCAATTGTTTAGAATTTCCAGGATTTAATCTTTCATCCATGTGTGTATCCACTATTTACCTTTGAATGAGATAATGCATAATGCATTGGGCTTTATGGAAATGAACCAAGAAAACCTGCCTTTTTTTTTTTTTTTTTTTTTTTTTTTTTTTTTTGAAACAGAGGAAGTTGTACTCTCCCTTTATGGCCTAGAAAAATTAGCATCAATGTTACAACAACATGGAAGGCATGGGGAAGTACAGATTACCTTAGTATGAACTCAGGAGATGTCACGTGTGTGGGGAAACACAGTGCAGTGGTCCTGCGTCCTTCCTCTGCCTGAGGTTTGGTGCTGCTGAGGTAGCATCGCTGCTGTAACATAAGCAGGTGTGGGATGTTCACTGTCCTCCACTCCTGAGCTGAGACTAGGTCTTTGCTAGTGCTCAAGAATCTCAGAGAGGTTTAGGGGTTGTGCAGTAATGCGATCAAAATGCAGAAGGAAGGTGTGGAAGTCTGTAAATGCACTGCTGCCAGTAATAGAACTGAGGATCTTGTGGGTAACACGAGGCCACAAGAGGGTCATTTTGAACAGTAAGTACCAACAGAGTGTTGTCAGGACACAAATACCCTTGATTTGAATGCTGCTTTTTGCTGTACGTGCAGCTGAGAGCTAAATAACTGAAATGGATTATTTTCTTTTCTTTTCTGAAGAAGCGGTAGCAGCAGCTTTGATGCAAATCGAGCCCGATGCTATCTCATGCCCTAAGTCTTGGGTCTGTCTGCAACCACCAGGAGAGAGAAAGCCACACTTTGACATTCTTCTTCTCTCTGCTTCCCACATGTGCATGTACATCTACAGAGCCTCAAAGAACCAGAATTGGCAGAGGTTTTTTAAGGGGCTTCCTGTCTAGGAGCAGTGGGTATGACCGGTGTATGGCTTGTTATGGGGGGATTTTGTCTTTGCTTTCTTCTAATACAAAGATTTGGTGCTTTTTCTCTGTTGGCAGATGATTTTTCCAAAAAGCTTTTACTCTCTAGAGTAGGGATTAGGCTGTTCCTGAAGCACATGCACAGGGGAATTGCTCATTTCTGGCCTATCTGTTGATACCTTGCTAACTGTGACAGAAGCAGAAAGAAAAAGCAAAGAAGTCATCATCACGGAATCAACTGGATCAAACTGTGACACACTGCACTACACCAGAAGTTGGAAAAATTGGTTGTGGCTTGTGAAAGTAGCTCTCCTTTTCTTACTGAGTGATCAACATACTGTTCTTCCTCCACAGAGAGGCCACAGAGGCCAGCTAGGCAGAGATGGAAATGGAGGATTTAGTTTCCCTCGCAGCCCTAGGTGAAGAAGGAAGCTGTGGTGTGAGGAGCACCACAAACACATCAGGAGGGCTCCCTTAAAGTTGTCCCTGTGGAATCAAGACTGTTGTGCTACATTTTGCTATTAGTTCCTTTTTGAAATGGTAAGCCTGTGTGTGTCTTTCTTCTGGAAGCAGAGGGCAAACTTCACAGTCACTGAGGGAACACTGCTGGAAACCAACGTAAGAGTGAAGATATTCAGGACAGCAGACTGAGTTAATTGCATTGTGCCATGGGGCTGGTAAGCCTGAGGAAGTTGTATCTTCCACTGAGAAATCCTTCTGCAGTACATAGATGTGCTGCTTGATGCCACCTTATCATTCCAAATCAAGAAGCTGTCCTTCAAAATAGCTTTTATGCAGAGAGGCATGGAGATGTGAATTTTATCCAAGAGAAGAAAGTAACTCTGATCTTCCCCTCATGGCAGAATTGTAACAGCAGGCTCACAAATGGTCCTGGTTTCACCCATCTGACCAGGGCAGAGCTGGGAATGCTGAGCCTGAGCTGTGTTGCACACAGAGGAACTCCTCCATCTGCATTTCACCCTCCTGATTCCACAGTGGATCTACTCAGGCCCCACCAGCTTCGTTGCCTTGGACTTGAGAAAGCTGAGCATGGCAGCCTCAGAGAGAAATAACCACACAGAAAAAGGTAATTGCAGAGAGAGCAATCAGTGAGGAGCTGACTGCTATGGAAAACATGGGGCTGTAGTTCTGGCAGGAGATGAGTAACTTGCTAGCAAGGTCTCCTTCCAGCAGGCAATTTAAAAAATGACCTTGGAGAAGAATACAGGAAATTAATTTGTCTCTGATGAGAGGTTTTGGAGAGTCTCTTGCAATTTTATGCATGTTGGCTAGACAGCCTTGCCCTGGCAAGCACTCTTCCTTGTGCCAGGGACCCAGATAGCTGCAGACTTTTCCATCTTGAAAATGGTTGGACTTGAGAGAGGCTTTTAAAATAGGCTGTGCTTCTTGAAAAGTAGAATAAACTGTGAAGGGGTCTGGCAAGGCATGCCTATTATGCTTGTAACTGGCAGTTGCGGATGGAAGGAAAGGAGAGGAATTAGTGGATGGTAAGGTTAGGATATGTGTCTTTACTGTGAGGAAGTCTGTGGCGTGTGGAAGAAAATTTGGAGAGCGGCCTTCCTCCTGCTGGTAGTGAACTAGCAGCTGGATTATGTTCATGTCCAACACAGGTCTAGAGATGGGGAGTAGAGTGATTCTCTAAAGAACAAAGGTCAGCCAGTTGCAAGCATGTCAAGATGACTTTGTCAGCCTTCTTTTGCCTGGCTGCCTCCTAAACATCACATTTGAGAGCGCTCTGTTCAGTATCAGGTACTTTCCCTACTTTGCATGAAAATAAGTAAATCAACCCTCAAAGAGAGGGTTTGGGAGTATCTGCTTGTCCCAAGGACAACAAAAACCCTCACAAGTTATTTTCCAAAACAGAGGAGAGACTGAGTTGCGATGTCCTCAGAGCTTACAAATGAAAGGGATGCAGCCTTACCTAGAAGAGACTCCTCACAGGCCACCTGAAGAATGAGCCCCATTCACTTCAGCACTTTCTGCTATCCTCTTCTTCCCTTCCTGTGTGCCTTGACTACCTCCTGGTAGCCAAGCACCTACTCTCCAAAGGGTCAGCAGTCTCTCAGTGAAGTTTTCCCGTGCACCAGTCACTCGCTCACTCTATTTTTGCTGGGAGAGGGTGGGCACAGTCCTACATCCCTCTTGTCACCATGCACTGGTCAATGACTGCAGTGGCTGGTCTCAGCCAAGAGTGACTAATGAACTACCCATGTTTGTCCTCAGCAGATGCTTGTGGCAAGTGTGGTGGCTGGCTAAGGTTTGGAGTGAGATAAAATGCAGCATCTAACAGACAGACACACTTGCAGTGAAGAAGAGTCACATCACAACTTTTTGTTTTTGGTGGGGGTAGGAAGGATTTAGCTCTCACTGAGTGAAGGAGTTGCTGGCTTAGTGAAGTCAAGAACAGGATGAGACCATTGGTCTAGTGCATTGACATTTGCATCTCTGAGTGAGAGTGCTTGTTTTCACTGAAAGAGCAGCAAAACTGCCTTTTGAAACATTTAAAGGTAGTTAAGCTTTTGGAGGAAAACAAGTGAAGATATTCTGATGGGAAGCTTTGAATCTCCCTGGACCTACCAGAATGGCTACAGAAAGACTTCAGCATTTCTATGAGTGCATCTTTTTAAGCTGTGTGGTCTGTTTTGGGGGTCGTAAATAAATACTAACATTTCACTTCTGCCTATTTTAAGAGTGATTTAGTGGTAACTGGCTAAGAGCAAAACATCACTGATCTAAAATTAAAAGAATGTGTCCTGAGCAGGGAAGCTCAGATGGAGAGCAAGTATCAGAAGGCTGGGGGAGAATGATGTTTTTTCCACTGACTAGCACTGGCTAGGGGACCTCTCTTGCATACTGCAAAGGAAGAAAAGGCATGCTTGAATGCTTAAGTCCTGAATGAATTTTGCATAAAGAAAAAGGAAAAGCCAACTTTTGCCCTGAAAATACATACACCCCTTCCCTCCCAGCTCTGAAATGACTTGACCCTCCAATACCAATTGCTGGTGGCTAGTACCTTGCACTGGGGCTGCACTGCGTCAGGCAAAGGAGAAAGAAACCTGCCAGGGTTGTGTGGAAGAGTTCCTGGCCATGTCCAGTCTCCAGGCACAAGCACAACCTATATCTGTTCCTGGATTTAAATGCACCCTAGAAAAGTGCTACACAGGCACAGTCCAAATGCGCTAAGAGATAATTGGGACATGAAAGAGGACTTAATTCTTTTGAAATTTCAAGGCAAATATGTACCTTTCCTCCAAGGAAAATAAAACAAATGTTATCTCCTTCCATAAGGGATGGAATCAAAAGCAATCAGAAAGCCACCCTTACAGCACATGACAGCAGCACAGTGGGATCCCAGCTCAGTCTTTTAGCTCTCCGTGCTGCCATGCAGTGCTCAGCCTGGTGACTCCAGGCCCTCAGCCACAGTGTGAGATTATCAGCATAGAGCCCTCATGAATTCTGCACGGCGGCAGCAGCTCTGAACCCTATATTACACGTGTGCATTTGTGCAGGAGACAGGGAGTAAAATTAAACGGGGTATGCAATTAGGTATTTCATACCACATCACATCGTACTAGGGCTTAAAAGGCATATCCAGCACTGGCTAATGACCAGTGACCATATGCTTCCAAGCTGGCACAAGTCAACTTCCATGTGATACAGAACCCTACAGGTGTACATTATGAATTTAAATTTGGGCATGGCCCGTGCCCCTACCTGGACAGCCTTCTTGTTGTGCCCCTGTTCTGGAGAGCTCCTTCTGGACACCAGTGCCACACTCTTAAAAGCAGTGATAGCAAGGCATCTGTGAGTAGAGATGCAAAAATAACTCACATAAGAGCGACCAGTGAGTCACTTCATTGCTAATGTAGGCCGGTCAAAGCTTATTTGGACTATGGTTGCTCTGCAGAACTTCAGAAACTTTGTTTTTATTCTACTCCCTGCCTGCTAAGTAGCATTCACGTTAGCAAATGGAAGAATCCTAAAGTGGAGAAGCAGCAGGTACACAGGGGCTCTTCAAAATGCTGGAACTCCCTGCCTTACTTGTGTTCTCATCTGGTTGGTGAAGAACTTAAAACAAGGCCAGGTGCTCACGGGCGTGGCTGACAGGAGTCACTCACCCCCGTCTGGGGCTGATAAGTGGTCCTGGTGCAGCCAATTCCCACCCAGAGAGTGGCTGAGGATTTGGGTGTTGCAGCAGGGCTCACAGTGCTCCTGGGGCTGTGACTGTGCCAGACCTAGCTGGGAACATCCACTGCAAAGTGTTTCAGGTGCAGACAGAGCCTTCGGAGAAAAGGCAACAGCTGCCTGGAACGGTGCAGGGTATGTTTTCATCTGGGATCCTTTGCCAGCCAAACTGGCCTTCCCTTCCCACTGCGATGGCAACCTGTTCTTGTGGACAAGCCCCTGGTGTGGCTGAGCAAGTTGTTTTCAGGACTGAAGTTTTCCAGTACTGGTTTTTCAACCAAAGTCTGCAGTACAAATCTTAGGCCTGGCCTGAGCTGGCAAGAGGAAAAATGTCTCACCATCTCGCTAATTCTCTGGAGCTAATCACAATCTCTGTGACAAAGGTGACAATGCAAACAGGCTTAGCTTCTTTTTGACATAGTTTGTGAAACTGCCTTATGCAAATCAGTTTTAAAGAATAGTTGAGTCCCATCTCTGGTATCCAAATGAAACTGCTGTTATCTCTCAGTTAAGAAAAGTGTTTATAGCACTGTTTTTGAAAAGTACTAGTGTAATTTTGCAGGCCAGTGTAGGCTGTCTTCCAGGGTTGAAATCATCCCTGTGTTTTTTAAAAAATAGCAGAAATAGAATGGATGTCACAGCTGACTAAAGTTTTTTGGAAGATTTTAATTTTAATGAACAATGAGAAATGCAAAGCATCATCTGGGCTGGCTCAGTTTGAGGAGGTGATGCAGCTGTGTCAGTGCAGTGCCTTGTGTCTACAGCCACTCCTGCCTTTGAGGACACCACAGCCTCCCACCAGAGTCCTGAGCCAGCACAACTGAAGCTGGCACAAGGTCCTTCAGAATCACTCTGTGGTCCCAGGACTTGGAGCAGCAGCAGGTCTGGGGCCGTAGCTGCTGGATGCCAATCCTGTGTTGCTGATCTTCACGTGCACTGTAAAACCAGAGGAGCTGTACCTCTGTGATACCTGCCTTGATAACATCTTAGATGTTATCTTCCCCCAGTCCCCCTCCCCACCACTCTTCCCCCATCCTTTTTAAGGGGGGAAAAAAAAAGAAGAGGAAGGAAGCTTGCATTCTGATGCTGGGTCAGTGGATATGGGATAATTCAAATTCAGCACCTTCCTCTGAGCTATGTGGTACCCAAGGGACAGTATCTTACTCTGCTCCCTCCTATCACTCTGTGCACTTGTAGGGGCTTACGGTATTACTGCAAAACACTCCAGACATGCACAGCATGAAGAAACAAGTTGAAAGGTACATTTGGATGCTCCAGACTCAAATCAGATAAACTCACAGGATTCACGTGGCCTCTGACACCAGGTGATTGCGAATGGTAATAAATAGAATCCAAATTCAGGTTGGCACATGCTTTCCTAGCAAGGGGACTAAAAATAACTGCATTTTAACAGAGTAAGTGGTTAGAGAACTTTGTTAATTCAGACATAAACCTGTTAGCATAAAATATTGCCGGAGGTCTGAAATGGCCTCAGACAGTTTACATTTTTCATCAGGATTGCTGTTAGAGACAACTAACCCTTTCTCTCCCTAAGAATAATGCTGCTTTTCCACAAGGCAACCCAAAAGCCAATCTCTTTGTACACAAGAGAAATGCCTCTAATCTAGACTTTATTAGACTGATCACTATATAATGGCTTTAGAAACTCTGGACAAAATAGAGCAGTGGGTTTAGCTGACGGTAATGTCAGATTGCTGTCAATAATCCCCAGCAGATGCAAACGTGTGACCCTTTTTGCCCTTAATTGTTGAATATTTATTTTTATCTTATAATGTTAATAAGGTTTATTGTGCTACAGAGAGAGCTGATATCACATGACCTTCATCTTCCTGACTCACAACAAAACCAGAAACATTACACTGCCTGTCACGTCCTGTTGCTTAATGATAATGTGTAGGTTAGTTGCTTTTCTTCCCCACACAATATTATTTATTCCTTTTGGACTGCCTTCCCTTATTTGGAGTTGCCATCGTGCTGAGAAAAAGGCGTGATTGAAACAGGAGGTTCTGGAGCATCTTTTCAGTATGAGCAGAGGGAACAACAACAGAAAAATAAATATGCAACTAGTCTTTAGACAGCACTTGTTCAGTTTATGAGTGGCATTATAAGATGTGATTGCCCAAAAGAGGAGGGGACTGGATTTGGTGAAGCAGGAGGGACCTAGCAACTCAGTCATGCTAAAAAAGATAAAAGATAAAAGATAAAAGCCCGAGTAACCCCAGTCTTAATAAACAAAAACAGACTATGCAAAGGACATGGGAGGAAAAAAGCCTCAGGCAATTTTAATTTTCTTTGGAACAGAATTAGCTCCACTCATGTATATTTGAGGTGGCAGGAACCCAAAGTAAAAGTTTGCATCTGGTCCTCTATTTGTGCTGTGCTGAGCCAGGATCCCCAACCCAGGTAACTCATTTTGGATCAGCTGTGTTGGTGTTACATAGGATCTAAGGGCCAGATTGATACAGACAGAAGAATGCAACAGCTTGGAGAGTTAGGCTGTAGCTCAGGCTGCACCTTTACACAGCACTGCAAGGAAAGGTGAGGCTCATGTGCACGTGGATTAACTTGAATTCCCACACCCAGGCATGAATGGCCGCAGTTCCCAAAGCACTGAACAACACTGCCATGTCCAGAAACTGCTTCCCACTCCCTCCACAGCAAGGGGAAAACCAAGGTGTGCCTCAGGCCCAGCATCTCCTGCCCATCGCTGGGGCAGAGCAGCCAGTGCATCACACCCTGCAGTTCTTGATCCCAGGTCTAAAATAAGCAGAGGTATGGAAACCTTTGTCGATATGCTTCAGGAAAGCACGTGCAGGATAGAGGATGCACAATAAAGAAGCAGAGAGTACCTGGGCAGTTCAGCCCCTGGGGCAGCTGTCCCCAGCCTCTGGACACGGCTGGGGGTGCGTGGTCTCACTGGGAGGAATGGGGCTAAATATAGAGGGTGCCCCTCACCTTCTGCAGGCAGGCAGGACCTGGCTCTGGCTTTGCACCAAGAGTTTGGCAAGGGGTGCAGTGGGAAGCCCAGAAGATTCAGCATTTTGTCTGTGCCAGATATCTCCAGCTGCACAGTCCTGAACACAAACTTTGTGTATCCTGAAAACAGCGAAGATAAGTGATTTTTGGGTTTGTTACGTGTTTTAAATGGAGTGAGAGCCCTCAGCTATTCCAGCACATTCCCTTTGCAGGTTCATTAATGAGACCTATGGGAATAGAATTGGGTTCTTTTTCACTGTTATTTGGACTGTGAGAAAAAAAAATCGCAGGAA
>VYXC01002068.1:105284-120625 GCA_013397175.1 Platysteira castanea
AAAAAGAAAAAAAAAAAGGAAAGCTGTTTTTTTTTGTTTTGCAACTGAAATGTTTACCAGGCTACTGTCATTAAGTCCAGATATTTGGGGTATACATTAGAATTGTGCAAAGACTATTCTAGATTTTCGTGTGTGGTTAATTTTACTAAGATCTCTGCAATCGGTTATTTACATTGCTTTTTAAAGCAATATTTTATGGTATGAAAATAATATTTCATGGTATAAAAATAATGTTTCAGTCCACGTGGTCATGATACAACATAGTACTTTTATTTTGTTCACAGTGCTTTGTAAGCATTAGTGAACTGAATGTTAGGGTACACTTGTGAATTAGGCAGCACATCCCAGTTACAGTGAAAATGAAAATTGTGTCTGCTTCCCAAATGTCTTTGTATCAGTATCACTATTTTGATGTGGAGGGGATAATTTTTACCATGGTGATAAAAGCCCCACAATCCCCAAACCTGGTTACAGTTAAACCAAAAATGAAACTATCATATCTGTGTCTGGCTGCCCCCCAAATAGTGAAATCAGCACTCCTCCCCTGACTGAAGTAGCATGGGCCAGGTCTTGGTTTTCAGCCTGTTCCATCAGTACTGCTGTAGCTAATGCCTGACAGATGTCGTGGTGAAACCATAGATCCATTGAAGTCACTGGCAAAACTCCCATTCATTTAGATGGTCCCAAGGCTTTGCTCAGCACAATTTAGGCTCCATGTGCAACACTCAAAACACAGGTCATTCCCAACTACAACACGGCTGTTTGCCCAACCCAGGAACAAGACGGGCAGAAAGTGGCACTGTGCACAATGCCAGGATGTGCTCCTGTAGCTGGTGTCCTCAGGCAACTGCAAATGATGGGCAAATCCAGTGAGGGCAATTGCCACAGGAGCACTTCTGCGCACTACTTCTCCTCTGTTGTCCTGCAACATCTGTATAACACCTACAGAAATCGCTGGAGTCGGCAAGTAAAGCTTTAGCTGGTTTAGAGGCAAGTTAGTACTGAAAAGGAAAGAAGAGCTACTACTGCATTAACTTTCAGCTTTGCACTAGCTGCCTACTAGATGCTTGGGGACTGGGGACCTGGAAACCTTGACCCTGCTTGTGTGGCATTTCACCCATGACATGAGCCAGGGGATTCAGTGCACAGCCTCTGGGAATCACAGGGAAATAACACTGCAGTCACATTCCCTGAGCCAGGAAACAGGTATGGATGCCTATGGACTGCTTGTATTGCTGCATTTTTCCATGCTTTTGAGCTGTGTGCGCCTCTGTGTCCTGTGCGTGGTTATGCAAACAGAAATGACTTGGCTGCAGAGCCACACTCCCAGCTCTATCCTGTGTGCAGGCACAAGGAAAGCTGTTCCATGTCCCCCTTAGGGAAAAAAAAAAGGTCTGGATGTTTTTTTGGTGGCCCTCCTTGCAGCAGTTTGCACACCATAAATAGCATGCTTACTGCTCCCTGGGAATCCATGGAAGATGTTGATTCCTCAGCTGAGTGCTGTTTAAGAAGAAATAGGATCCACTGCTGTGTGGGCTGAGCTACTGAGAAATGCTCATGTGCTCTGGCTGGGCTTTGTGATGCAGTGGTGCTTTTGATGCCCAGTTTGTTCAAAGCTAGGCAGGGTATCTCTGCCATACACTGTGGTGAAGGGAAATCAGAACCCACTGCACCCATAAGGATAATCTCTTTCGCTGATAAATTAAACCAGCTGGCTATATGGACTGCGTTGGAAAAGATGACACATTTGTTTTCTGCAGAGGCAAAAGCTGCATGCTGGACTTTCCCATCCTCACACCAGTTCCTACATCCCACCTCAGTCCTTTCAAAGTGCTGCAGTGGGAAGGTTCAGCAGAGGGAAGGGAAAGCAGCATGTCCAGCCCCACCACAAATAAGGACAACTCCTTACCAGTGGGAACAACAGCTGAAGAGTGAAACGGATTGATCACCACGGCAGTATGGTCAGGATCGCTTAATGAGATGGGCACAAACCCAAAAATGCGTCCTTCAATGTAGACAAACACTAGGACTTGCATCCAGAAGCAGAATACAAACCACAGTCGTGTAACTGCAGGGAACACCACATCTAGAGAGGATTGATGAGAAAGATGAATGTGTCTAACAGTTCAAGAAGGTTGTGGATGAGGTGAGGACAAATACAAGAAAGGCCACAGAACAAAATGACTAAGTACTGGAAAACGTGGCTTGAAGTGACAGACTGGAGAAGACACTCCATCTGTTTAGCCTAACGAAGACAAAGTTGAGAGAATGACTTGATCACAGCCTCTAAGTACTGACATGGGGAACAGAAATGGGATAATAGAAGGCTTTTCAATCTAGCTGACGCAACTATAATATGATCCAACTGGAAGTTGGAAGCCAGACAAATTTTGACTACAAATAAGGTGCAGATGTTTAACAGTGAGGGTAATTAACCAGTGGAACTAATTACTAAGAACTGTGGAGACTATCACCAACAACTTTAAATCAGGATTAGATTTCCTCCCCCTCCCCGTGCTAGAGATGTGCTCTAGTTCATTCAGGAATGAATTCAGAGATGTCCTTCCGTGTGTATATTACTCAGGAGCTTGGGTTAGATTATCAAGCCAGTTTTCTCTGCCTTCGGAATACCCCTGTGATTCACAGGCCCCTGAAGCACATAGACACCATCTATGTGTCGCAGCACCTGCCCAAACTGACTCATGACACTTCATTTCGTACCCTGGGTTGTTAAGTAGTAAGGGGACAAATTGGTAAGAGTGGGAGGAGAAAGGTGTGAGTGACAGGATCGCAGATCCCCTCCATGTGAGCCTGTGCATTATCTCAGTGATTCAGTTACTTCTTTAAAGACATGAAAAGAATGAAAGAATTGAGATGGCAAATGTCATTGTCTGCCCTGCTAAAAGCATTGCAGGCAAAATGAGCTTTCAGGAAAGATACTGATAAAGTGTGCTTTGTGTTCCTCTTGCTGTGCTGTGCTGAATTTGGCCAGGGAAGGGAGCACCCCAAAATCAGAACAGGAAGAAACAACCCCTCTCTGAAGTCATCCTGGGGAGCAGCAGTGAGCCAAGGCATGGCTCCTGGCCCGCCAGTGACAGACTGTGAAACTGCCTCCATCTGCTGCCAGGCCCATGTGGACATTCCCTCTAAGAAAGCAAACAACCCAGCATCAGCGATGCTCCAGTGCAGCAGCCCAAGGGGAAGCACGCTGGCTGGCTTGGGACCCTGTGACGGATGGAGATGGACCCCTGGCCTGGTCCTGAACAGGGTGAAACCCCTGTGCGCTCCAGTTCGGGGCAGATGGAGGGGAGGCCAACATGAAATACAGGGTATAGACAACCTCTCTCTGGCCATGGAGTGGTAGAAATCAATAAAAGATTGGAGGTGTTTGCAGTTTTGCTGTAGCAGCAATTTCCCCTCCTGACACGGTGGCAGGGTGCAACCACAGCTGGGGCACAGAGAGACTAGGAGAGGCTTCTAGATTGCAAATGTCATCTTGTCCCAGGGTGGCCCCAACAGTCTTTTATAACCTTCCAGGGCCTTCTAGAACCTTCTGGGACCTTTCAGAACCTTCCAGGGCCTTCTAGGACCTTCTCCAGCCGTGCTGACATTGAACAGAGCCGTGGCAGAAATGCAGGAGCAGAGCGGATGTGGCGAACACCCCGTTCCCCCTGCGGTCCCGTCCCTCACATCTCCTGGCTCCCACACGGCCTGGACATGCCCTGTGCCGGGGGCAGGCAGGGCTGGGGGGAGGAGGCTCCTCAGCTGCCTGCTCGCACCTGCCAGCGCTCGCAACTGCAATTAGTTGCACCCGGTCGAAGCCAAATTGAGGCCCCTTTCAAACCGCAACTCTGTGCGTTTTGTTTCCAAAGGGAAGTTCATCTTTTATGTGCATGCAAAATGGATAAAACCCGAGGAACCTTTTTTTTATCCCCCCTCCTCCCTTCTCTCAGTCAGGCAGGAATTTGTTTAAAAACACCCGCTGCTGCAGCAGGGAGATGCAGTGGGTTAAGGTCTGTAGCGATCCTTCTTTTGTGGCATGGGAAAGGTTGGCTTTTTCCAAAGCGTAGGCTCGGCGTGTGGCCTGCTCATGGTGAGGGGATCCCCGGTGTGGGTGGGCAAGCTGGGCCCTCTGCCCCATTTGGGAAACCTGTCCCCTTCACTCTGAACAAGGGATGGAGAAAGCAGGGGAGTGGGTGAGCTTCCGCTGCTCGTGGGGAGATTTGCCCCTGAAAGCCCCTCTGGGAAGCAGCGCGGGTAGGAAATGATGGACACCAGGCATCCTTTCCCTTGCCCCCCCCCTCCCTCCCTCCTCCCTTGCTCCTCCACATTGTTTTTCCTGCATCCGCATCCTGCCTCCCCCAGGTGCGGATGCCCCTTCCCGAGGAGGCTGCCTGCCTGCCTGGTGTTCCCCAGCCCTGGGAGGGGTTCCTCAGGAGGCAGAGCCCCCCCGGCTGAGTGCCGGGAGGTGCCGATCCCGCGGTGTGCGGGGGATCCGGCAGCCGCGGCATTAAGAGGATTTACAGAAGAGATAAGGCACAGCGCTGAGCTTCCCTCGGTAATCGTGCCGCACACAATTCGGGGCTGCGCGGGGAATTTCGGCGCAGCTGACAGGTACACAGCACTGATCCAATTGTCCTTACAGCCGCTATTAGCCAAAATAAGGGGCAACTGGTATTACAAATGATTTCTGGGTAAATGCTTAGCTCCAGTTCTGAATGATCTCTCAGCAATAATCCACACATAATCCTCAATACAGAGACTCTGCTTTAAAGGCAGCTCCATTTTGAGCAGGCCTCAATAATGCATGGATGTCCTGATTCACAAAATAAGGGGGAGGAGGGAACAGGAAAGCCACTTTTGTTTTAGAGACTTTTTCTGAGTTTTGGGGTTTTTTTTTTTTCTGGGAAAAAAAAATTAGGGAAGTGTGTGATCATGTACATATTATTTATTAAGAGAAGATTACCTGCTTGGTAACTATTTCTTTGGGAGAATAATTTTAACTATAATGACTGTGTATGACTGTTTCAGGCAGTTCTGGTGTATCTAGAATATAAACAAATGAACAAAAATCTCCTGTAATGACTCAGTTCATGATGCTTATTCCTCAGAACACTCTTGGTGACTTAATGTGAGGGAATGAATGTGGTGATAGTTAACACCTTCTCTCTTCTCGTCTGCACTTACTGACATGAAATATTGCCTGGTCCAGTGACACTTATACAGCCCCACTAGCAGGGCACTTGAGAGCCCTGCAGTCTTTGGTGCATTGGGTGGCCTCATCACAGCCCCATGAAGTGAAGCAGGAAAATGTGCTGCTTCCCAGAGGCACAAATCCCAGAGAGGAGCAGGTGACTTCCCAAAAACCTCTGCTCACGTTGGTGCTGGCATGAAACCCAGGGCTGGGTTTTCAGAAGCCCTTAGCATCTACTCCAGCACTCATGCCTGGCTCTTTATCTTCTTTGAAGAATGCTCTTCCTACCACAGCTTGATTGCCAGAGAGTGGGCACAGAAGAGTTTGAGTCCGCAACCATTACTCTGTGAGTAATCCTTGGGTAATCCTGGGAGGATTTACCTGGCTGACTAAGGACTCGGCATATTACCAAACCATTGGATATATCCTCTACAAATATTTTTGGCCCACTGCTTCCTCTAGGGCTTTCAAGAGGACTGGAATAGGTTTTGTAATCTCTGGTATACCTTAATTAACATCCACAGGACATTTTAACCAAGAAGGTCATCTCTTGGCTATACAATAGAGGAGTGTTGGAAACCATATCTGTTCATCATGAATCATATTCTCCTAGCTACCTGCTACAGAGGGGAAAGGAGGCCCTGCCAATTGCCACAGAAAAAAATTTTAATATTTCTCCACTAGCAAATTCTGAAAAAGCAAACAACATTTTCATAGTTTGTTTACTCATTTGTTCCTTAAAAGAGGCAAGGGAATATGTGAATCAGAATTTCCATCTCAAAAAATTGCTTTGGCAGCCACTGGCTTGTAATTTAAGATTAAGCAATTGAATTTCATGCGGCCCTGCTTAAAATTCACCACCCCACACCCCGTCACCACACGCATAAAAAACCCCACACAACAGTCCCGCCGCCACCTCCCCCAGCATCTACGAGATCTACTATAAGTCAGTAAAAAAATGTCTAATCAGCTGGGAGGTCACAAAATGTACTTAATGAAGATGTTGTCTGCATGACTGCTGGATTTCCCCCTCACAGCGCTCGCAGCCTATCAGGCAGTTTCCGTTCCAATGCAGTGCCAGTGCCGGGCTGGCTTCAATCAGGCTGCACAAATCAGCAGAGCAGAAATGCCTCCTTCCCTCCATCACCTGAAGCCAATGCTGATTCATCTCTTCAGGCCCATTCCTCCTGCCCTTTCTCTGAAATAGCTGATTGCTGAATCATTTTTTTTTTTACTTTTCCTTTTCTCCCCCCACTTCCCCTCTGGAGTGTCCCGGCGCTGAATGCAACACGCTTCGTTTGGAGATCTGACTGAAAGGGAATATGGAAATTAATTGGCTCAGGCTGCTCGCAGCCTTTCCCACGTGCCTGTACTATGTAAGAGGTGCCGTGCAATTGCCTTTCCATTGTGGTTCCCCACCAGCCACCTGTCTCCTCGCACACGCTGCTGCGGCTGCTCTCAGCCTGGGCTCCGGAGATGGATGTCCCCTTCCTCTCCCTATTGTGCAAGAGGGAGGGCAGCTGGCAGGGCTGTCCTCCTAAGGGCTGGAACTGCCCTGTTTGACTCAAAATAGGCCAGATTTAGTGAATTCTCCGGCTTGTGGTAAACAGCGTGTGACTGGTGCTTTGGCAAGGGCTGCAGAGGGATGTACAGTGCAGTGACACTGCTGCTGAAATGGTTATTTGTTCTGGCTACTGGAAGGAGAGCCCAACTGAAAGAGAGCAGCCAGGGGATGTGCCTCCTCCATGGGAGGGTGGTACTGGGACCCTTGCAATTTGGGGTATAACCTCGCTTCCTGGGTATGCTCCATCCCAGACACGCTGTCCCATGGTGCTGTGGCTTTTCCAGCTCCATGAGAAAGACAGTGCTGGGCAGAAAGAAGGTCTTATCTCCATGTCATGCAAGGAGGAAGCCCAAAAGGAATAAGATCTTAGAGTCAGCCAGGCAGGAGGGCAGGGTCAGGCAGGCCAGGAGCACCTGTGTAGCAGAGGAAGAATAGAGACCCACGGCTCAGAGATGGGTCTCTATATGCTGGCTCTCTGGAAGCACCTCAGCACTTGCTGGGGTAAAATGGGCTCTTCTGAAGGGTGGATGGTACAAAACTGACCCGGACTCAATTCCTTGCTGGAAGGGAAAATTTGAGCTCTAATAGTCAGGAGGATATTGGTCATTTGTGCTGATTGATTTTTATTTCGGGGTAATTTCAAGAAGTGGCTTTTGAAGTCCTGAAGAAGAACTTCTGTGCCCAGAAGAAGCTGGTCTAATTTCCCCGCCTATAATAAGTTGGTCTTTAAAAATATATTATCTCTACACACAGACTTTGTCTTACCTATGTCCTTTGACCACTGAAGTCACTACAAAACTACTTTGAGGCTGCTATGGCATTCAGCAGCAGATCTATGGCATTTGGCAGCAGATCAATGGCACAAACACTAGAGATGTCTGCAGCTGCTCCGAACCAGGAATAAGAATTTTTGGGTAGAGACATCCTCGACTATGGCATCAGCCCTTGTGTCCTCATCTCAGCAGACTGATGGTGTGAGCACTGCTAGGTGCTGGTGAGTCGTTTGTATTTTCAGGGTCCTGGGATGACTCAGACTCTTGCAGCACTGTAGGTCTGATGCTGCCTGTGATTTCTCTGGCATGATGCCCATTTTTCTCTTCCATCTTTGCACTGCCTCTTGCCCAAGGAGTCATGGCCTACAAGAAGGACCACTTCCTATTATTAATACAATACCAGAAATGAAAAAGCAGGCACATTTGTAATGCAGCATCACTGACAGAGAAAACATGGTCTCAGGCACACTGGACATCAAAACCAAATGAGAAACTTTTCTTCTAGTTTTATCACAGTTTTTCCCAGAGCCACTGCTACTTGCATTCTGGAAATCTACAGGATGAAGGATTTTGTCATGATATCTAATTCTAATCTGGAGTGATTTACTGTTAAATTGAAAATCAAGCCTGTACATATCCCCCTCCAAGTGGTTTCTGTGACAGTTTCTATTAACCATAAAAATGTCACTTGCTAGGAAGTATCAACCTTCTTATAGGCTTTGCAATCATCACTACCAGATGCACACTTACTGAATGGAATAAATAATAGCCTCGTACAATTAGCCTAGGATGCAGGACATGTCTGGCTATCTCTCTTGGTTCCAAAGTGAAGTTTTCACAAGCAAACCCGTAAAGCAGGAGATGAGATCTATGTGGATTCTCTGGAGCTCTTCAGAACTTGAAATGTTGTAAAGCCTTAAGGATAAAGCTAACAGTTTTGGTGCATATCTTTGTGGTTTCAGTCTGTGTAAGCAAGTGAAATACCCATCTTAATTAATTTTGATCCAGTAAAAAAAAAAAAAAAAGTTTATTCTGTCACTTATAATGTGTTTTGAAGTACTCTACTGGCTCTGTGGTGTTTCCTGCTGTTGCACAATCACCGTAAAATTTGTAGTGTGGGGTTGCACTGTAAACACTTTGTCCCCATCTACCCTTCAAGGAAATGACACACAGAGTCCTTCTCAAGCCTGGGGCTGTGGATGAGGGCTGCAGTCTGTGAGATGTGTTAGCAGTGTTGAGACACAGATTTGAGTTAATCTGGTGCTCAGGTATGAGCTGAAATGAGAGTTTGGGTTTGTGTCATGTTCTGCCAGAGCTCTGAGCCATTGCACTTAAGGTCTCTGCTGTTGGTGGGGAACTCAATCAGCCAGAGTACAGAAAATAACACTTAATGGTTCCCCACATTTTAAGCCATATGGTGAGTAGAAGTCATAAAGCAAGTTGTAACCTGGACCTGCATTGCTGTGTTTGCATCTGAGGATTGAAGTCCAGGGGACTGCAGGGCCGAAGTGGTGGATCTGAACTGTGTGAGACACATTATTACCCTTGCAGCAGAAGAAGCAAGAAGCTTGTTTACATCTGTCTAGAAGAACAAAGTCATATTCTGTTCTTCTCTGCACCATTCTGACTGCTGAAGTCAGTGAACTTTGACTTATGTGTCAGGGAAAAAATTCACTGTGTAGGAGCTTGCAGCTGGCACAATGAACAGAGCGAGATCTCAGCCACCTCTATAGAGTACCTGGATCTCTCGATGAAGTGAACTTGCAGTTCCTGGATAGATCTGAAAGAGCAAGGAGAGAAAGAAAGCATTTGCTCACATTTCCAGAGCAAGGACGCTGTATATTTGAAAGTAGAAGCTCTGAGAGGGACACGTGCTACAACTTCAAAAAAACACCTGCTTGTACAAGGAGCACCATCGGCGCAGGGAGATGAGTGTAGAAAATCATGCAAATGATTCTGGCAGCTCCTACACCGTGCTGGGCAGGGCTCATGAGAGGAGAGAAAGTAGGCAACAGAGGGGTTTAGTTCCTTCTCCCCTCTTTAACAGCTGTTGCGAAAGCCAAAAGGGTTTAAAAATGTCTGGAAGAACGATTTGCAACATGTCCAACCTGCTCTAGAAGGAGAATATGAAGAAGCTCATCCTATCAAACTTCAGAAAAGGAAATCTTGAAGTCTGACTTTACTTCAGCACAGGCAGAGGCATCTAGTCTGATGTTAGAAGGCTCTTTGCTTTTTATCTACCAAATGCATATATATTCCAGAACAAAAAGCCCCTGTGTGCCCATTGCCCATGGAACTTATAAAGATTTGTAAATTAAAGTTAGAATTACAGGATATTATACAATATATAATACTAAATGCTGTTGTCAGAGGGAAAAGTGCCTGTGGACTGTTTGTGACTGCAGAATCCGTGATGAATACCTAGAATGTTCCTCTCCTGGAAACACTGTTAATTGTTTTTTCACATGATGAAATTGGTTTGAAGCAATTTCGCTGTCCCTTGAAGTCTTGTGAAAACAGAAAACAGAATATATTAGTCTAGGAAAAGATGATGCTCACAGTTGTCTAAGAACTAAAAAGCCATGTGTATTCTTTAAAGTCTGTGGGATGAGGCTGCTTTCTTCACTGCAGTGTTAACACATGCACCTTGGAGACTCTCATCTCAACCAGCATCTGAGCATGCTCTTGCATTTCATCTGATGGCTCAGGAGCAGAAGCACCAGCTTATATTCAGCAGCATGTAGCTCCAAAATCAATGTCAGCTAAGCATTTTCATTGCTAACAAATTAAACATTTTCACAGCTATTATTTGGACTGAAACTTGATAAATAGCATTGGAGGACTCTGATGAAGCTAAATTCTCCAACATATGAACCTTCTTCTCTGACTGGGACAGATGAGAGAAAATAAAAAAGTAGGTCGTGCATGTTTTCATCCCTGCTCTCTGTGACAAGGCTCTTGAATGGATGAATGTCACCAGAGAAAAACTGTCTTGGTGAGAACTTTGTACAGAAAGATCCAATTCAAAAAGTGAGATTTGCAGGCCACACTGAAGGAATTCTTCATGTTTCCAAATTTCAATCCAGTGATAGTTCGGGAATTAGTTGGGCCAGTGACTTTTCCACGCTTCAGAGTGATAGCAGGAGCACATATACATGCTGTGTACAAAGGCATTCCCTGAAAAAAATGAAATTGAGCTGATATATTGGAAAGGTGCCAGACTGATATAAATGGGAAGTCAAGGACTTTCATCTTCAGAGCTGGTATGCCAGAGGTGCTGGCAGCCCAAGCTTCTCCACAGAGTGGAGAACTCAGTGGCCAAGTTTTGTTTTAGTATTTGTCTGTGAGGAGAGAAGGGATGACTTGGTACCCACAGGATCACCCCAGCTCCCTCCATGACTGAAGCTTTTTCATTATCATGTATTAGATTTCCCCATAGCAAGTAAAGTATCGAAATTGGAATAAAAGTATTGAAATTGTAGTGGAGACAATACATGAATTTTAACTATGTCATAAACCATACTTTAGATGGCTATAGTAAAAAAAAAAAAAGTTTGAGACCCAGATGAGCAGAAGATTTTGTCTTTTTAAAAAAAATCCCAAGCTACCCAAGCCTGCTCTCTCTCCACTTCTAAAAACATCTCCACAAACAGACTTAGCATTGACTTTACATCGACTGATGTATGTTCAGGCCACAGGAGCACATAGAGAGAACCAGGAGTTCAGTGGCAAGCCAGACCACAGCATTTCTTACGGCAGCTCTTCTTACGGAAGGGGGTCCTTGTCTGAAGACTCCCACTCATGTCCCATTGACTTTATGGGTAGTTCTCAGCACATTGTCTGAGCACATCCAAATGTTTGTACAGCACCTGATGCAAACAGGCCACCGTCCCACTTCATTTATTAAATGATAAATAACATGATAATACTATAATTGAAGTCACTCATACAGGCAGTAATCACCCTGTGATTCAGTACAGCACAGACTTGTGAGGTGGAAGACTGCACTAAGCTTATGCAGAGATTTCTATCTTGCCCATCACTTTCTGCACACTAAATACATTCTGACTCTATGAATGCTGAAGTTTTAAGGTGAGATTTTCTCTGCTTGGGCTCAACCCAAAGTGATTAACTTTTGTAATGCCAGAACAAAACCATTCAGCCACTTTTGAGTTATGTGACACTGAAAGAGAAGGTATTGATGATGTTGCTATTAACTGCTGAATCAAGACTCATTGACAGCACATATCATAATATTTTTTTATTTATTTATCCTCCCTATTCTCATCTCACAGAAAGGACAAATGCGAACAAAACCACTACAGCAAGGAACAGTGATACAGGGAGCGGTGGAAGACAGGAAACTTCAGAGAGTTTATGCCCTCCAGTGAGCAACACCTGATCCCGAAATCAGACCCTGGCAATGTACAGTGCAGGGAAAGTAGGCTTGAATTAATGCCTAAGGCCTAGCTGATACATACCTCATAGCTAATCTGGTTACGCGGGGTTTATTTCACAGTCGGAAGTTCTTGCGCTGGAAGAGAGTCCTGCTGGGGTTTTCTGAGCACTCGGCAGAATTAATGAATGAACGAATGCAGCTTGCCAGCCCAGATTTAAATTGCTTACTAGATCAAAATCTGTTCATTTTCTCTGTCCTTATTTCCAGCCTCTCTGTCTTTTATTTATTAATTTATTTCAGAAAACAGATAAAGAGCACAGAATGTGCCCATGGACGTCATCAAGGCAGCAAATGCAGATAAAGGGCTGTTTTTCATGCTGGCCTGAACCCTGGCACCAGGCTTTGAGGCACGGTCCTGGGCAGGGAGGACCCTGGCAGAGGCTGGGTGGTGGCTGGGGGTGAGAGGAGCTGTGGCTGCACAGCCCTCACAACCCAGCTGCCCTGAGCCTCTCCCTGGGCCACCAGCAACCCTCTTCTACAGCCCCTGGGAAGAGGACGGCATTAAAGCAGTGAAGCCCCGTTTTGAAAATGCAAGAAATAAACCCGGGCTGCTTTGCAGGAAGGGTCACGTCTTATTCTGTCTTTCAGATCCGTGCTGCCTTTGGTATTAGCCAGTCGTCAGGCTTTAATGGGCGCTTGCAAACAGGATATCTGGAATATTTTGATATATCTGGCCACTGGGCAGACCTCCAGCCTGCCGTCTTGACTGCGGTGTTCGTATTTTAATAGGAGTTTTAAGAAGGCTTAGTTAGGGGTATTTAAGGTAGTCCCTGAGTTTCCATGCAGATTTTCTCAGCTCCGACCGAGAACGCAGCACCAAGGAGATGCGGCGGCAGGTTTTTACGATGCAGAGCGATCCTATTAATGTGTCACTGTCACTGCCCTCCCAAAGCCCCTTTGAGACGAGCGAGCTCCTCTCGCACCGTCACGGCTCCTTTGGTATCTCGGTGTCCGGACTCCTTAACTCCGCGTCCAACCGCGCTGCGCAAGGCCAGGATGCAGGCAGCGCTCCGCGACAGGAGCAGGGCATCCATCGGGAAAAGGACGGATGCCTGCTCGCCCCCATCGCGCTCCCCAGGCCAGGCATCTCCCTCCGAGCCCCAGCACTGGGATGTGCTGCAGGGAGGCGGCGTTTGGCTGCTCCGAGCTCCAGACAGCCTGAGACGCCTCCCCGGACTCCGGGCTGCACTCTCCAGAGCAAAGGGGAAAGGAGACAAATGCCGCTCATTCAAGGTGAAGGGCAGCGCTGGCATGATGGAAAAGCAGCCTGTGCTCTCTGCCAAAGACTGGAGACCTTCCTGAAGATTCACTGCTGCTCGGTTTTTAAATGCTTTTATTTTAGAGCTTATGGAAAGAAGAAGCTGATAATCAAGAGAGAGATTCTGCCAATATATCCAGGTATCCTGAGCTGCACTGCCCCTGCTCTTCCTCACTTTCCTCTCCCTGTGCTGCCAACACAGGCTGAGCAGGGATGGATAGCTCTGCTACCTGGTGCAGTGCAGGCGTGCGGGCATCTGCTACTGCAATATTGACCAGGGTTTGTTCCTCAGCTGAAGACTGCATTGGGAATCACCTCCAGGTCTCTGGAGATGCAAACCCAGTGTGCAAAGCACTCTGCCTGCTGCTGGCTTAACCCTGCCTGGCTGGACCCCAGCCCTTGAGGGGGATGAGGCAGGGTCAGCATCAGGGTGTACTCTTCCTTCACACCATCCCAAAAGGAGCTGAAGAACTTCAGAAATGAAAATCTCCTTTGAAGGTGTCATGGTGGTCACTCCATTTCTCTGGGAGGCAGTTTGGTAACTGAAAACCAAATTGGAGAGCAGAGCCAAGCTCCTCAACCACAGCCTGGAAGCAACTAAAGCAAGGAGGAAGATTTAAAAAAGCCCCTCAGAGCCCAGCACATCAGTTGTTCAGTTGGAGGTTTTGTCAAGTCTCCTCTGTTGGTGTGAGGCCCTTCAGAGCCACCAAGCTGCAAGCAGCTATCCTCCTTCCTCTCCTGCTTTTCCTCATGGGGCAGGTGGAGGAGAACACACCGTGAGGAAGGGAAGCTCAAGGCCCCACTGTAAGCTTGAGCTGCTCTGCTCAGTGTGCCCACACCCACACAGCTCTCCAAAACAAACAGCTGCCCCGAGAGGAGAAGGTGTGATCTCGGCGCATTGCACGGATCCATGCAGAAGGATGGGAACACGAGGGTGAATATCAAGGCTTGAGAATATATCAGGGTTGAGTAAAGGCTCACCTGGGTGATGAAATGTTTGTGAAGTGGCACACTGGTGAAGGAGGAAAGATGCAAAAGGCAGCCCATCATAACTTCACCAGCTTGCACTACCAAGCATCCCTTGAAATGCTAATTAAAACGAGTGGAGGGAGAGGAGCCTGCTAACAGGATCACAGCCTTGCTTGGATTGAGTAATAAATGCGTCGTAGGCACCGGTGTTTTCCTCTACATGTGTCTTCCAAGCTGAGTTGACTGTGAATGTTGCAGTTTTGTGAAACCCACACAGAGTAGGATGCAAACACAGACTAGATAGAGAGGCAAGGTCTAGGCATGAAGCTGGAAGAGAAAAAGCCACGACAGTCTTCCGCAAATAAATAAATAAATAACTGCCCGAAATGAGGGCTAATTAACTTGCAATAAACCAACTTAACCACTTAGGGGCAGCGTTAACACAGAGTTAACATGCAAAACAAACCTGTATTTTCTCACCTGGTTAATTTAATATGCGCCGTGAATATTCATAGTGTATGAAATCCTGATACATCAACACACCAAACGATGCAGTCTGTCAAAACCGGGAACGCGTGGCAAGAGGAGTAACTCAGTCGCGGCTCACACGGGGCTGACTTTGATCAATTACTGTTTCTAAACACATTCATAGAGGAGGTAGGACGCTGCTGCTTTCCCTCTGTCAGGGTCACAGAGTGTGTTCCATACAAAGATTAAAACCTAAAAAAAAAAGGAGATAGAAAAGAGCTTCACTTAAAATAAACATAAAGAAAATGAAACAGAAAAAATGTGCCTTTGAGAAATGCTACTCTTGCATGCAGGAGCTGAACCCCCCATTTTATCTCCGTGGCCACATTCAGAGTCACTTTGCTCTCAGACAATACGTTTCTTTCTCTACATTGCATGCAAAAAAGTCCCAGTTCCTTGGATTCCTCTGAAACATTTCCTTGCATAAAAAGGAGCCCAGACCCGTTTCAGGTATGTTTACACTCCCTGATCAGAACACGAGAATAAAGAAAAGGTGGTTTTTTTTTTTTTTTCTTAGTGTGACTTGAATAACTTGAGTTAGCTCTGGCAGAAGAAGACCACAGTAACCTCCCTTTATTTATTTATTTATTTATTTA
>VYXC01002068.1:121014-149546 GCA_013397175.1 Platysteira castanea
CCCTTTAAGCACCAACATGTTTACAAGCCCAGGCATGGCTTGCCAGTGCCCCAGCATCACCTTTAGAGCCGCCAGGTGCTCCGGCTGCCCTGGCTGGGCTCGCACCGTGTGCCTGGTGCTGCTGGCGGCTGCCGGAGCGTGCCGGGGCTGCTTCCCCCGGCAGTGAATGCCAGGTCCGTGCACCGCCCGAGCACTCAGCAGGAAGAACAGCCCCGGATCAGGTGCAGGCGTGTGCTCACATTTCTGCTGAATTAGCCGGAGTGCACGACAGGGAACACATGCCAGGTTTATGCTCTGCGCTGGCCGGGGGAGGACAGACGATACCTGATCTGGCATCAAGTGAGCTTGGTGTGGAGAGGAGATATTGAACATGGCATAAAGTTAAAGTAGGATGGGTAAACAATATCTGATCTGGCAGAAGAAGCTACTGGTACAAAGTTGGGCTGTCAGAACCATTAAAATAAATTCAAACCAGTGGAGTGAGTGCCACATGGCCAAAGTGTTTTTGCTGCAGCGTCAGGGGGCTCAGAGACAGATTTCCTGTGCTGTTAAACTCTGCACTTGGGAAAGGGGTGGGAAATGTGTGCCCACCCTTGCTGGCATGCCTGTCTGAGGAGCAACACTGGGGTGGATGAGGAGGCAAGGGACCAGGGAGGATCCTTTAACCCTGAAGGATGCAGGGACAGACCTTGTTCAGGATTGTCCAGGTCCCGGCAGCTGTTGGACAGTGGTTCCTGGTGTGACAAAGGGCTTCCCCGGTGCAGGAGGTGGTGCTGGGAGTGTTGTGCTGGGAGGCTGAGATGGAGGAGGAGAAAGACGTGCAGCACTGCTGCCAGCACGGCCTCTGCAGAGGAGGGGGGATCAGGCTCCAAAGCCATCACCCTGCCAAAAACATCAAACTGACTGAAATAAAGTCCCGCAAGGAGAGGAAGCAAGCAAGCTGTCAGAAGTGAGAGAAACAACAAGCCCACTGTACAGGATCGTCCACAGACCACCCTTCTCCACTGAAGTGATATTTCTCCTTTCACCTGTCTCAAGTGGATAAAAAAAGTCAATGTTTAGGCACTTGCTTCCTTTGCTTATAAAATTTGAGTGTTGGCCCTGTCTTTTCTTCCAGGATGGCCAGTGCTGCCGCGGGAGATCCAGTCCCACAGCTCCTAGGAAATGGAAGGAGAATGACGGGGCTGAGTCGTCATGCATTATGCTGAATATTTACCCCTCATGCATGCTATTTTATTTTAAATCTAGCGTGTAATATGCTTTGCATCTAGCGTGTTGCTCTTGTGTGTTTTCCCCTTGCCCTGCCTGTCTCTTGCTGGCAGCTGCCATCGTGAAACAAAAGGCAGCTGCCAGTTTGAGTGAACATCTCTCTCTCTCGCTCACTCTTTTGCCTCTTGCTCTTGGAGCTGATGCAAAACCACTTCACAGACTGGGTGGCAGGCACCGATGCAGGGGGGTTTTGCTGCCCTTGGGATGCTCGAGCACGCAGTGCCTCTGAGACTCGCTGCCAGGGCCCAGAGCCGTGTTCAAGCTCTTGAACCTGCCTCAGCAGTAGCCAAGAGACAAGCAGCTGTCGCTCTGCCAGCACACCAGCTCAAGCTATCTCTATTGCAGCAATTGCCCATTTCACAGGATTGGATTATGCTGTTTTTGGCAAAGGTGATGGTTTATTAAACACCATTTTGGTCTTCCGCTCCAAGATGGGTAATCAAACACAGGGATCTTCTTGCTCCAAATCAGTGGTGTTCCTACACCAGCTGAAAAAAGCCCGAAAGAAGCAAGATTGAACTGAAACAGCATTTGGAAGAAGAAATATTCTTATGTCAAATTAAAGTAACGTGGGGAGAAAGTGGGATGAGATGCCAGCACCTAGACCCTCAGGCCAGCTGTGGGCCTTGGATGCTGCAGTTCTTTGGCCAGTGGTTCTGTGCAGAGTGAAAAGTTCCTGCATGTGTGAGTGCCTCCAAAACTCACCCAGGATCCTTATCCCTTGGCTCCTCTTATGACTTTATAACTCCATGTTCTAGAAGGCTCTGGAGACCATCAGAGGGGCCAGTTCAGCTGTTTTTTCCAGAGCTGGAAAGTATGGAAGAGATGTTTTTGCTTTTCTTAGGGAGCCTTTACCCTGAGCTATGATGAGAACTGGCTTTGGGAAAACAAGTTGAACTCTTGACTGCTGTAAATAGCCACGGGCTGGGTCACGCCTCTGAGAAGGGCCTGTGTCCTGCTGGGACAGGGGCAGGGATTAACTGAAGTTTGCTGGAGCTGCGGTCACTGGCATGTCCTCTGTGTTTTCTTATCTCTCTGGGCCGTGGTGAGGGGACTGGGGGAAGAGGGTGAGGCACAACAGGCAGGGAGGTTGTAAGAAATCAAGCAGGACTCCAAACGATAGCGTAAAATGAAAAAGCCAAGTAAATGCAAGCCTCAGTTCCAATCAGGAAAGTTGGGAAATGAGATCTGAAACACCCTCCTGGGAGTCTGGTGTGTGCTGAAGAAGCATACTGAAATAAATTCTCATGCAAGCTGTATCACTCTGATTGTCAGAGAAACTGAGCCCTCGCTCCTTTCCTTTGTGACAATTCTCTTTCAGACAGCTCCTGGGTTTTTTTGTTGCATGGAATTTTTAAATTTTTTTTTTTCATAATAGAAATGGGTATTCTCACATCATTCATTGTAAGCTCTTTTGTGGAAATTATGGCAATATGGGCTTGTTCATAGGGACAGTTTGGAAAATTCCTGGTTTGTCTGATTTGCCTGACATTGTTTTCCTAAAGCACAGAGAAAAGTCAGGAGAAAGAGCTGCAGAGGACAGGTCTAGAATCTCCCTGAGGAGATGTCAGGGCAGGTGAGAAATCACAAGTGCAGGTGAGAAGGTAGTGCTTTTTGTAAATGAAGAGCAAGCTATACTTCCCAAATGAAGAGAATTTCCTCCAGATTAAGCTGGATTGCAAATAAACAAAGAATAAAAGTTTATGTGCAGAAGAGAGCATCTGGCACTGCTTTGTGTGCTGACTTGCCTCTCAGACAGGCAGGTAGGCACTGCAGGAAAACAGGAAACACTTCCACCTGAGCCACTGTAATCCCCCTCACCAGAGCTCCTGGATGAGCCCAAAAGTTTTCTCTGCTTCCAAAACTATGCAGAAAGTAGAGTTTACGGAAATATTTCCAGTTTGATTCATATGAGACACCCACTAGTAAGTGGATTGTGAAGAAGCAGCAGCATAGATGAACAGCTGGATGCCTTCAGGCTGCTCCGTGGCCCCGTGATCTTGTGCTCCGACATGCCACAGTGCTGTGAGACTGCCGGAGTCCCACTGCCAGGAACTCTGTGGCTGTGACAGGACATGGGGCAGTGGCTGCCCTGATCCACTCACTGGTTGTAGCACAGGTGAAACATGGTCCTGCTCTGAAAACTGTATATTTATTTTAACTTCTGCAACACTGATGAGATAACACAGCTGTGACAAAGAGTGATTGAGACAAATCCTTTCCCTTTGCCACCATCTGCATCAGCAAGCCAGGACTGACAGCTGGGCCAAATCCTGCACTTGAATGTCCATCCTTTGCCATTGCTTTGGCTTCTCCTGTCTGCCAGCTAAGGAGCTTTTCCTGATTTCCCTTCGGAGAGCCCTGTTTAGCAGCAATCCCGAGTGCTCTCGACATTTCCCCCATGCTGCAGGGGCAGGATTCTGCTGAGGGCTCCAGTCCCCCTTCCCCGGGCACAGCTTCCTTCTCCAGCTCAAACAACGCTGCAGAAGTGGCCTGCCCTTTTGCTTAAATGATAATAACCCTTACAAAAGGATTCTAAAACATCTTCATAAAAGAAAAAAAAAAACCTCCTCTTCCTTCCGTCAAAACTTTCCACCCAGATTTTCTGTAAACCTGCCTTGGTTTATCTTGTCTCCAGTCCCTGTTGAACCAGTCCCTCCCTGCTGATGGCTGGGGAGTTTCCTCACTCACAAGGCAGCAGCAGGGAGGAAAAATGCTGTGCTCTGCTCTGGATCTCTGTCTGGGACGCCTCAGCTCCTGCACCTCTGCCTCACCATCACTCTGGTTTCCCTTCCGAGACCCTCTGTCCCAGGTGCTCTACAGAAGGACCTCCCTGACCCCTTCTTTCTTCTTGTCCCCTCTCTGCCTGCTAACCTGCTGCCTGTGCCTCCCTCCCCAGGCTGGGGTTTCACCACGTTGTCCTCCCAGTGCACACTCTTGTCACCCTGAGCACATGGGCACTGGCAAAAAGCAACCACAGTCCCCTGAACCAGGCTGGTTCAGTCTGTTGCAGTCATCTCAGGGTTGATCTCAGGGATCAGGAGGATCTGAGGGATGATCTCACAAAGGGTGGGAGAGCTGTGGCCATAGCGCACTGAGGTGGACACAGATCCTGGAGGAATTCACCTTGCTCCTGCCTGGACCTCTGCACGTCCTGGTGAGAGACACTGCTGAAAAACTGGGAATCAAGGCTAGCTTCCTCCTTCTCCTTCTGACATTCCTTGCTCGGTGAGAAAGTAGCTTATGTATGATTGACTGCCCTGTGAAAGGGAGAGAAAATCACTCACTGCACTCAGACGGAGAGTCAGGAGTGACAACGAGGATGAATCGGACTTCCACCTCCTAAAACAATTCCATAGTCTTTCCCTCACCAGGATATCAACCAAGAAAAAATATTTCTTCTTCTACAACCCTTTACCTGCCACTTCTTCAGCTGCAGCTAAGGGGTACCTGGCAACATAGAAACAGCCTTTGCTGCAGCCCACCCCGGGGGATGTTTTCCAATGGTAATTTGCCAAGCAAGGACATGAGGTTTCACTGCTGAGTCTCACATCAGCCCCTACTCCTGCTCCCAGGCTACTGGGGTGATGCAGGTCCTTTGAGACCTGCTCTTTGCTATGCCCCGAGCCCTGGGGCGATCAGCAGATCATGCTGCTCACATCCTGAGATGCCCCCTGCCACCCAGACCCAAAGAACCACTTTCTAGGGACTCAGCCTGGGGCTCAATATGAAGTTTTGAGGCCAGATCCTCCCTACCAGCAAAATCAACTCTCCCTTTTGTGTTTTCAGCTTTTAACTAAAGCAAGTTGGGTGCAGACCTTAAATTCACTTTTGATTTCAGGGAGAAGGATTGGAGATCATTACAAGCTATGAATACACCAAAACATTGGAGAAGACAACAGAAAATGCCAATTACCTCAATGCTTGGAGAGATCCAGACTGTCTGCTTTCAGAGTGGGACTGACAGCAGCCAGCCACGCAATCTGGGCAATCCCAAGCCCTCCTGCCTCACAGTAATGTCACTTACAGAGAATGGGGTGGATGATAGCCTGGGTTGTGCAGCTGGGTAAAGCCCGAGTACACAATGAGGTGTAAACACCTCGCTAGAAAGCCAACAAGAGCAGAACCAGTGCAGGGCACTTGGGAGCCCTGAGTTATGCGGGTCTGGATCACACAACTAGGGCAGGTTCACTTCTGAAAGGTCCCAGCAATGGGCACCTTTCCAGGGGGGCTTAGAGTGTACAGTGACAACACGCTGCCACTCAGAAATGCTCTGCAGTGGGCTGTGAGGACACAGAGCTGGAGCGGAGTAACAGCGAAGAAACCAAGTCTCAGCCATCTGTTAATCTCATCAAACCATGGAAATCCCCTCTTTTTCTCCAGTAAAAGGCTCTCTTGTGTGGGGAAGAGGAAGGCTGAGCTGTTGATCTCAGTGTTGAGGCATCCCTTTTAAGATTCCCTATAACGTCCCATTTCTCATCTCTGCCCCCAGACCTGCCTGCCTCCTGGAAATGCACTGGCAAGGTTGAATTTCGAGAGCTGTCTTGTGGCTCTCACTTGCATGTCATCCCTCAAAAAGAGAGCAGGAGCTGGGGGATGCTGAGGGCTAGGATGCAGACAGCCTGTGCATGCCCGGTGGTTACTGGGTGCTCAGACTTGCTCTCCCTGAGCTGGGCTCCTGCTCCGGCCAAGTGAAGGGCCCTGCCTGGCACGGCCTGACCTCTCCGCGGTTCCAGCCTCGATACTCGGCATCTGACCTGTGGATTTTTCTTTAAGAAGACGAGAGGCGGGGAGGGGGAAGAAACCCCCACAAAGCCTCCTATAAAAAGCCGAACTTGCGAAGCCAAAGCCAATAAAAAGCTTCCCAGCTGTTCCCGCTCCTCCGAGCCTGCTCGGGCTCTGCAGGCAACAAAACCCTGCCCGCAGCCCGGAGCCGCGGGGCGCCGGTGGCCGCGGGGCGGGGGCAGGGGCGGGGGCCCGGGGCGAGCCCCCCCTGCGGGTGTCCCGTCTGGAAAGCTGGGGCCCAGGGAAGCGAGAGGTGCCTGACAGAGGGCTGACTCAGCGGGAGACAGCGGTTTGTGTAACCTCCAGCAATCCATTATTACAAAGGGGCTTTCAGGAACTCCTCCGTGCCAGGCACAGCGAGGGTTATTGATTGAGGAGACAGTGCAAATGCACAGAGAGGCTCCATCCATTAGGGCCGCTGCTCTCCACCAATTAGAAAAAAATCATTACTCAGCAGCCATCAATGGGCTCTGCGCAGCGCTGGAGTGCATTCATTCAATCTATCTTCTCCCACCTCCCTGAAAACTTAATGACAACTATTAGAGCTCCGCTGAATGCCCGGTGTGTACAGAAGCAAAGATTCATTTGGTAATCTTAGTAATTACGACGCCATAGGAGGACACATGCTAAATTCAAACAAGGGTGTGAGGGGGAGCTGAGGGGGGAAGAGCCTGAATTCCTGAGTTGTGAAAGCCCTTGTCTTGCTTAGCCTCCCATCCCTTCCCACTCACCTGCTGCCTCCCCTCCCCTTCTCCCACAGCCTCTCGGTGGGCTTTCTGGGCTCACTCTTCTGCTTTTTTTTAACTCCCTCCCCAAAAGGGAAACATCCTTTTGTGAAAGTAAATTGGAGTGGGGCGACTTGGGAAATGTTTGAGACCTCTGGATGAGGCACAAGCCTGGCAACACTGTTTGACAGCACTGCCCTGAGCGATGGAGGAGGCAAATTCCCATTTACAAAAGCCCAGTGGAACTGTTCTGGAGCCCCGCTGGCACAACACAGGCAGGGTGCAATTTATTTACTCTGCCACAGGCCTTTCCCTACCCCACCCCCGCCACCCGGCCTTTTCATTTACACACGTCAGGACTGAGCTGAGCGAGACCCTCGTCTCCCCCCTTGCCAGTGCATGTCACTCCGAGTTATGGGGAAAGCAAAGTCCCAGGAGGGAATTTTTGGAAGAGCTCAAGGATGGATGTGACATGTCATTGAAGCTGAAAGGAGCAGTTACTTACAAGTGGTGGAGCTTTTCACAGGCCTGCTCTTCTCCAATCCGGGAAGAGGTAAGTCATCATTATCTGAGGGGCGCTGACGGTGCTCATCAGCAGCCAGAGCCCGGCGCCTGCCGTCAGTCACGCCGGCGTTCAACACCTCACCTCCCAGCAGAGGAACATCTACCACACCTCTGGCAACCGTGCATCCGGCAGATCTCAGCAGGAAAAGGGACAGCTAAAAGAACAACATTCCTGCTTCCTTTTTACTACCCTCTACAGGAGCTCATCCCGCCAGGGCCAGCTTGCACAGCACCAGTGAAGGAGAAGATGTGCTCCCGGTGCCTGCCTCAGTTCAAGCCTGCAGGCTGATCTTGCAGGGCGTGGAGGAGCTGGGTCACCACATCTCTGTAGCCACCCTCGACTTGTCTGGGCTCAAGATATTAGCCCTGAGCATCACAGCTATGGGAAGTCTTGACAGCAATGAAGACTGCTTAATTTTCAGCTGGGCTTAAAACCACGACAACAGCACAAGTCTTCTTTGAACTTTGCTTGTGCTCCTTGATCTTCTCACATGGACACGTTATAGGAAGAATGCAGAAGTTCCTGCAACACCCAGCAGATGGAAAAATATGTCAGAGACAAAATGGCACAGACAGTAGTAGGAAAATCAGAAAAAAAGGAAGTAAATCCCAAAGACTCTACTCAATTTTTATTTTGGTTTTACTCGGGGGAGGTATTTTTAGGTTCTGCAGGATTTATTAAGCACAGAGTGAAGGCCTCAGACTTCAGCAGGTTGTTAAGGAAAATGTAACCTCCAAACTTTCTCAGAAATAAAAATAGAAGGTATTAAAGTATTCAGTGGAGAGAATAATCTTTTTTCTCTGTCTATGAAGGATGAGAAGGGCACTAAAGGAGAGGTTACTTGTCTGCCGTGCTACAAAACTTAGGACAGGCACAGAGAGCCCTTTTGCTGCTGAAGGCCAAACAGGCCTTCAAACACCTTGGGTAAATAACATATTAGCATCCTCCTTAATGTTATCCAGCAACAATGGTGAAAACCACAAGTGGCTACAAGCCATCTGCAAAATGATATTGCAGCCTGTGTCTGCCCCCTGCGTGCCCTCTCACAGAGGACTGTGGATCACATGGCAGGATGTGCGTACCCTTGTAAAGTCAGCAGACCTGACTCTGCCCTGGTGAACCTCTTACATCCACAACTAAGTGGCTTAAACGTTAAAGTTTATTAAATAAAGAATGAATTCTCAGCCAAGCCAAAGGGCTTGTCTTGGTAAAATGCAATGACAAGATCAGCAAGTGCAAGGCACGAGGAAGAGGAGATGGACTTCATCACAAAACCCTCCAGTGCCTTCTCATGGTCCTTCCCCTGATGCACTACCAAAAGACACAGCCCATCTCCCTTCCTGCTTTTTGTCTGGGGAGAGCCCCCGCGGCAGAGACGCTGGGAAAAGAGAGACCACAGCAACCAGATCAAAAGACAGGTGTCTCCATGATTCCTATCCAGCCATCCCTGACCTTGAGGCATCCAGTGTGAATCAGAGCCAGGAAGGGCAACGTGTGAGAGTCCATCTGATCTCCTGCTCCCGGGGAAGGTGCTGGCAGCCACCACGTGGGCTGTGGATCTGGCCATCTGCTGCAGACACAGGGGAGCTGAGTGGAGGCCCAGCTGGCAAGCAGGCTGGTGGCCGGCTGGCCCCTGAAAGAGTGAGGAAGGTCTGCAGGTTCAGCACAGATGGTCCCAGGAGAATGAGGAATTGCTCAGACACGGAGTTTTTTCTGTGCCTCTGGGACATGATGGAGACCAAGCTCACAGGTAAGCCAGGTGTTGCTGCTCAGGTAGAATGTTAGTTTAGAGGTCTAAGCACCATCTTGGCCCTTCTCCTAGTGACCAAAAGCCATGGAATCACTTTCCCTGCTTAACCAGGAGCAGGCAGAGCTGGGCTGTCTGGTATGTACAACTTTACTTACCTGCAAAGCCTTGACCACTGCCCTTTGGGATTCCTTGTGAGGACCTCAGCAGTGGCGAGAGGGGGAAAGGGCAGGTCCTGAATCAGTGGCACTGGACGTTTACTGGAAGCTGCAGGCTCTGGAGGATGAAGGAGGATGTACCAGATCCTTTGACCAGGGGGCACTTGCTATGTTTCTCTGACGCTGGTGCTCGGGGAATGGTGTAGAGGATGACCGCCTAGAAATTCATTTGCTGAGCTATTTGCTTAAACTACAGAGTTACTTGGGCACTGTCATCTGAAGGAAAGCCATGAGCTCCTTTGCCAAGAGACTATTGATAACGCCCTTGAAGAGAAATCTTAAAGCTCTAGGCCCATTTTCTGAGCCTCCTTCTCCACATTAGTTTCTGTAATAGTATTCAAGGGGTAAGGACAGTGTGATTTAGGGTCACAGTTTAAAAAACTCCAACTCAGTAACGACATAAAGCCGAAGATGGAGAAGAGGCACCCATATTACAACAAATACTCAAAATACAGCAATTTCACAAGTTTTCCATGATTAAGACTATTTTTTTCTTGACTCTCTAAGCAAAAAAATGGCTCCAACATACATCAGCAGAGTGAAAACTCTGCTGGGATGTTCCTCAGTGTGTGCCTGGAGATAGTGGGCAATTTAATCTCCAAGGTTTTAATACATACTAAATGACAGATGCACGTCCTGAATGTCTTCTAATGAGATGACACTTGCCCAGATTCTCTTCCTGTAATTCCATAGCTGTTCAAAGAAGCTGGAACAAGAAATCTGCCAGGGCTACCTGCAGATATAGGATAGAGTTTTGGAACTGTACACCGTCCTTTGTTGTTTTGGAGCAGGATGCCCTGGATGATGTATTTTTGGTGTATTTATTTACATTTGGAATAAAGTCCTCTTGATGGTCCTATCCTATCCCATTTGGAAAAACTTCAATTGGTGCCTCTCATGGCTTCTTTTCAGAATTCTCTTGCCTTTCATTTTAGACTAAAAAATATTTATGGATTCTTAGATATTTCATGGGGATTAAACTGCTCCTTCTGGATCCCTGAAACATTTTTGTTGAGAAAATATTTCTGCTCTGGCAGACCAGACCGGAGCTTTGTTTTGGTGGGATCATGGCTTAGGTGTCTTCCCCTCAACCCCTTCAGTATTTACAAGCTCTCTCTCAGCTGCAATATCTTTCCCTTTCTCCTAGAAAAGCATGTCCTCTTTTCTATAATTTCCTTTTGCCACCTACAGATCGTTTCCCAATCTGTCAGCCATTTACAACTCCCTCTCATCTCATGCTTTCTCTCATCCCACTCCACTGTGCTTTTGTCAGTCATTCCTTGTCTTCCCTAGCTCTTCTGTTTCTGTATCTTCTGCTTCCCTCCTTCACCATCATGGCACCCCTCTTGTAGCAGATGTCCCTCTGCCTCCTCCTTTCCCCTCTGCACTGTGGGACTCTGTCCCAGAACTACCTGACTTGCTACTCTGTGTAGGTCTTCCTGTCTTCTTGTCTTCTTATCTTCTCTTGGCCCTTGTCAGAAATACCCTAAATGTCTGTTGTTTCTTTGGATCAAAGGCAAAGCCACCCCAGCATCCCCCAGTCCTCTCCTTGTGTCAGCTGCCCGGGGAGAGAGCTGCAGGCTCAGGGGGAGGATGCAGCCCCAGCCCTCCTCAGCACAAGGAAGGACCTTCCTGGCCTTGGACCCTGAGGAGAAGAAGAGGAATGAAAGCCAAGCCAGCTCTTTTCAGGCTTGTCACCTCTGTCTAGGTACTGTTCCTCGCGTCCCCCAGCCTGCCCTGCAGATACCAGCTGTCATTTACCTCAGATCATTCAGAGGATCAGCACGAACCAGTTGCTCTCACCCCTATTTACCTTGGGGAGATTGTTGCTCCTATGTCAGACCTGCAGGAGTGCTTGCATTCCCCAGAGCTGTTTTTTTCTCCTCAGATGTACTATTTTGTTTAATGAAAGGTGCTACCTGTACCCACATCCCTTCCACCCTTTTTGGCAAAGACACACTGAGGTACAATCTCCCTGCCTTCCTCCCTGAGATACATTTGTTTTGTGTCTCTTCTCTTCCACTCAAAGAGAGGTTTCTTGGACAGGACAGGCTTCAAGCCATCCTCCTGGAAGCAACATCCCTGTTCTGTCTCTCCTGCTGGTGAAATTCCTGTCACTGGGAGGGTTCCTACCACACTGTCATGAATAGCAACAGGTCACACATCAGCTCTCTAGAAAACCAGGCAGAGAGTCTCTTTCCAGCTGAGCTATGAGGGCTACCTGCTGCCAGAGTAGGAGAATGCTTGTAAAGCAGTTGAGTGGAAAATATTACTACCAAACTCATCCCAAGGCTCCCATGGGGTTTGAAGTAGTGATGGTCAGTGCAATTAGACCATGGCAGGGTTGCAATCTGAAAACTGTGCCCTACTCAGTGCTACCAAAATTACTGAGTGCTGACGCCACAGAGTCCACAATACTCATTTTGTGCTCTGCTTTGCATCTCTCCTCTGCCGACACTGTTTGCCTGTCTCCAGCAACAGGGAATCCTTATCTGCATGGAGACTGGCCTCTGCTGCTCCTCTTTTCCCCCACAAAGTTGGAGCAGGGCAGAGCCTATGGACAGGCAGGAGACCAAGAGGAGAGCGGGTGAGGATTACCCTGAGGAAGGGAGTTGCCAGTGTCTGAGGGCTGGGGTGTGAGGGAAGGAGGGGCTGTGCCAAGCCTCCAGTGCCACACGCTCCACAGGTTTTGCCAGGTGATACAGTCTCTCAGGAAGGGTTTCACTGCCCCTATAAACTGAACCAACTAAGCAGCAGGAACTGCGGAGGGATAAAAAGTGAGACTTGTCTTCACCTGGACCTTGCCAGCTTAAACCTTTGTCCCGGAGGCTCAGCAAAAGCGTAATACTTGATGATGCTGTGGCCCTTCTCTTGGTATCGGTGTCATGAAAGATTCAAATGGCATTGTCCACCTACAAAGCTTTTGCAGAATGAATCAGTTTTCCTATGTGCCTGACTTGACACACATTCCCTGACCACTTGGAGGTCACAAATTTAATTAAACCTCAGTGAATAGTAGCAGACCTCACAGAAATAAAGGCCTTAATCCAATCAAGCCACATTTGTACTCCCTGTACAGCATCAAGCACGACCAAAGCAGAAGGGACAGACCGTGGCGAGCTAGAAGGGCCCCAAGAAGTTCCTCTGTACAGCGCCATTTATGGCTGATAATGTGATTGTGACACTTGCAGACAATACCAGCAATTTCTCAAACGGGAGGTCCAAGGCTTGGTATTATCACGCTCAGCTAGTGCCAGAAACATGGGAAAGATCACAGCTAGTTCTGGGAGTAAAATGCCTATGGCTCACAGGAGAGCTATCATTTGTCAAGTGGAGATCAACTTTAACAGCAGCTGGTACAAATCTCTCACCGAAGTCACAGCGTTGTTTGTATCGGTCACTTTTGAGGGAAACTCATCCACCCTTTTCTATTAAAAAAAAAAAGATTAAAATAGGGAAGACCAGAAGCAGATTGTTGTCCTAGGAAGTGCTTTTAGTCTGCCTGTGCAATAGTAATTAATTTTGCATAACGTCTCATGCTGCATTCCACCCTGGAGGAGGCATTGCTTGATGTGTGGGCCAGGTGATTCACTGGTGATCAGAGGAGCTAGCTGTAATTTTTTCTGGAGCTGGCAGAAAAGCCTACTGAAATTTTGAGAGGAGGAAAATGTGACAATGTCATCATAAGTTGCTCATCTTCAACATATGCACCAGTCAACATTTGCAGAGTGTTGAAATTTTAGCAAGGAATGGGCGATTCCTTTGCTAAAGAATTCACAGTATTCACCCCAAGTACAGAATTCCTACTATCCCAGTAGAGTAACTTTCACTAATAAGATTCAGGAAGATGCAATCTGTAAGTAGAATTGTAGGGGGCTTTGAGACATTTTCTGGGTGTTGTTAACTGTCAAAATAGTAGTAAATTGTGCCTTAACAGTATAAAGTTAAAACCAAAACTATAACAGGAGCGAGATAGGTATGTAGAGTCAGGAGCTGGTTCCTGATGCAGGTCCTGGTTAGGAGGAAAGGCATTGGAAATGGGTAGCAAGGCAGTGTTAAAGGATCTTATTGCTGGACACCTCAAGGGAAGGTAGGAACTAAGAGCTGTGTGCTTCACAGAAGCCTTCATCCATCCTACTCGGAAACCAGGCCGGAAAATGGAATGGGAATTGTTCCTACTCCTTGTTACTCAGACTGCAGTAGTAGATAGAGAGCATACTGATCTTGCTGTCTAATGCTCTACAGAGAGTAAAAGATAGTGCTTGTCCCAAAATGTTTGTAGTGACAAGGAATAATGACATTGGAGGGAAAGCACAACTTTTGCCTCATGTTTTTTGTAGGCAGAGGTGAAGTTTTGCTGTATCTTTTCTTGCACTGGTGGAGGAGGGGGGGAACTTAGGAAAATTGGTTTCACTGGAATCACTCAGCTCAAAAAAATGGGGCTTTAAAAAGCAGAGAGTGGGGGAGAGAGAGGAAACTGTCGTGTTTTACAAACAGTTTCACCTGCATGTTTAGCAGCCTAGGATCAGCTGCAGTGTGCATGGGATAGTGCCCTGGCCAATCTTCTGCAGGAATCTGCTCAGGAGAAGTCTCCTGCCACAGGCCAGACCGAGCAGACTGCAGTCACACTCTGCTCTTGGAGCTGCTCTGGGCTCTCTGCCTAAGCTCAAGTTCAATAGGCTTTGCCCCTGTGCTCATTCTGCTGATTAAAAGTAATTTTTTTTAAGCCACCAGCATGTGAGCCACAAGGATTCGTTCATTATTGCTCAGCCGTGCTGCGAGGTGCTGTCTAGAAGTAATTAATTGGGCAATGCTTTGGAAATGTGGAGGAAAAATATTTTCAGGGGAAAAAATTAGTGCAGGAAGAGGGGGAGAGGCTTGCATTTTCCCTTTGAAGTGAGGATCTTTTGCTGAGAGGGAGGGAGGCACAGCCAGAAAAACAAGCCCGCTTGTAATTTTACAGCATTATTCTCCACAGCTGTATGTATAAACACGTAGCTTCAGCCTGTTTTTTCACCTCATTTTAAAAATACCCCTAGGAGCTGGACTTTTTAAATGAGAATTTGTTGTGGGAAAATTTGTTTTTCAGGAGAGGGAAGCCTGTCCCTGTTGCAAACCCTCCCTTCTAGCCCAGTGCATGCGAGGGGCAGCCCTGGGAGGTCCACGCCACCGTACCATGCCGGGGTGTCGTTTGCAGAACATCTGCTCCTTTCCAGCCAAACCTCAAATAATCCTGCAACTTCAACAGGAACCACAAGTTCATGCAAGGAAAAAAGGGTGGAGACCCAGCAGCTGTCAGGCAGGCCTATTTATATCCAGACTGCCAGCACCGAGTGACGTCGGTAATTCCCTGGTGAGGTCTCTTGCCCAGCACAGTATCAGCTGTGCTGTTCTCTCTGGCCGTGGGATTAAATGGCACTACATCTGAATAAACTTTTTAGACAAAACTGCCTTTAAAAGCACCAAGTCTTCTGCCTTCTGCCCTGACTTGAGCCTGGGGGGCAGGTTCGGTCAACTTGCCCTGAGGTGGCACTCAGAGGTTGTTGTGCAGTCACTCATTTTCACAGGGGTCCTGTGGATTGGGGATCCACCAGCACTAGGAAGCTGGCAGCACACTAAAATGAAGTGATTCTTCATCCCAACAGGATGAAGAATGAATTGGGGACTCGGACAAAAAAGGGGCAGCCCGTGGAGAAGGGAGGGATATACCAGGAACTATCAAGGGAGCTAAAGGAAGAGGGGGCAATTTTTTCCAGAGGCAGAGATTGTGCGTCAGTGTATGGGCAAAGTCTCCAGGCAAACCAGGAACTGTGGATTCAAGTGTAGAGATAGTGGCATGGAGTACTTCGCATGCCTTTAGCAGGTTTTGAACTTGGGATCACATAAGCAATTGACTTTCTGTTTTGCAACAGGGAATTTTGCAAATCCAGAGAAGAAAATTGAGTGTGGCTCTTCAAGGACGACCATTTCCTATGAGTTTCTGTGACACCCACCTGTCAGAAATGGCACCTATCCAAAGGAGAGGGCTGTAGAAGTTGCTGGGAGAAGGAATTATAGTAATATAAATAATAATTAGCAAAAATAAAATACTGCCACTCCCAGTGTCCTCCCACTTGAGAGTCACCCAGGCTCTGAGAGTGATTCAGGCAAGCAGCCAGGTCATCCATGGCCCTGAAAGAGGCATAAAAGTGGTCCTTCTACTCGCCAGTGATTTGGCCCAAGCCACCCTGTCCCACCATCAGCTCTCTGTGATGCCAGGCTCCCTGCAGCACTGTGATGGTAATGGCTCTGGCATGCCAGGAAACCAGGCAGGACTTTGAGATTTTTGAGTTCGTGGGTGATCTGGAGTACTTTTGAAAAAGGAATGATTTGGCATTAAAGTAGAAAGAGGAGTTTATAAAAGAGTGGTGTTTATTTGTGCATCTGTGGCTTTAAAGGAGCATGGCGTTCTGGGTCAAAAGGGCTTGGCTGGGGCTGCGAGTTCAGCTCTGTTTTCAGCCTGTTCTGCGGGTTGCATTTAATTGCGTTGCTGCACGATGTTTTCCTGCTATTTTAAGAAAGCGTGTGTACTCATCAAAATTATCAGGAAGCACAGATTCCCAGAAGTACCCCTCGTGGCAAAGGAGCGGACAAGCCTCCTCAAACATCCCGAGCGGGTAGGCTGATCCGCCTCCCCCTCCCTCCAGCTCCCCGGCCCTCTGCCCTCCTTGTGCCCCCCATCAATAATCTGCCTGCTTTCGCCAGCAGTGACGCTTATCAGAAAGGGCAGCTCAGTGAACTGGCAGGGACGTGATTCGGAGGTCATCCGGGGATCCCCAGCCACGGGCCAGCCCAGGGGCACAGGGCTGGGAATCAGCCCCACCGCCGCCCGGGGAGGGAGAAGAATAGAGGAAAGAGAGGGCAGAAAGAGAGAGAGAGCACAAAAGAGCTTGAGGCACTTAAATAGCGCTTGGGATGGTTGTTGTGATGGGGCCTGGGCCCTTTTGGATGCTGTTGCTGACACTTTTAAACGAGCTGACGGCACGGTTCTAGAGGATTACGTTCAGTAGCGACTTGCTGTCCCTGGCAGTAGGCACAAACAAATAGCTTATTACACTGGGGCCAATGTTATCGAAATGGCTTTAAAAAAGCAGTCAGCTTTAGTCTCCCTCTGCTCATTAGAAACCGAGGTTAATCACTTGCTGTGAAAAGGCTCACCACCAACTTGCTTACTACTCCAGCCCTTCTTTTCTGCCCTTCTCACAAGTAAATCCCTTATTCAGCTGGTCCGTCCCCCCGCCATCAAGTAATTCCTTATGCATGCCACCCACTCTGCCTGGATTAACCTCAGGTGGTCACTACATTGCACGGTTCTTGAAAAGCGCTGCCTCTGAGCAACCTCTTTTTGCTTTTTATTCCTAAGCCTGGGTTTTAAAATCCCTCTGTGTATCTTGAACCTGCAAGACTCTTTCCCCCCAGGCTCTGCTAGCAGTTTAATAGCCTCTTGTTTCTCTTAAGTCCCCGCCTTACCAAGCTGGATGTGTGAAGAGCGCTGCTGGGGAGGCAATGACTTCTGGCTCACCGGCTGTGCCAGGCACCTTCTGCACTGGCTGCTGGCTCTGACAGCACGGGCAGCAAGGGCTGCTTCCTCAAAACCCTGTGCTTGGTGCCACCCGCCTGAGTTTATGTGGCACCTGAGCCCAGATGTGCCTTGCACCCGCTGCTGGCCACTCCACAGCCACAGCCACAGCCACAGCCACAGCCACAGCCACAGCCACAGCCTTGTCCTGATGCGGTAATGGAGGTCTCTCTGGACAGGAAAGTAGGTCTTTCTTTCTGACCTCTTAATTGGGCAGCTGCTGTGGCCACAGCTCCCAGTATGGAAATCTTCTGGGGGCTTCCAAATGCTTTATGCTTTTGCTGTCTGGTGCTTGATGTCTAAGTCTTGCGCTGCTGGAGGAAGCAATGGCTGTGCGTTCAGGGCGAGACACAGCTGGCTGCGAGGAGGGCAGGAGAGCTCAACATATACTCTGGAAAAGCAGCCTAGGATTTTGAATGGAGGCAGAGGCAAGGGAGCCTGTCTTGTATGTTAGAGCTGCCTGATATCAAGTGACGGTACTGGCATCCAGTGTGGGGACATTCTGCTCACCTCTCTGGTCCATCTGATTTGTTTACTAAAAGCACCAAGACAACAGCTAAAAAATGAAAAAAGTAACGCTCTGGCCCCAACGTGCTGGTGATGTAACCACAGTGGTTCTAAGCTCTGCCCAAAACAGAAAGACTTTCCTTCTGCAAAGGTGCTGTAGGCGACTTACAAGGAATCACTGCCCCCAGACAGTGTTTGGTGGAAGGGGCGGGGTGGGCTTCCACACCTCACAGGGTATCCACAAATGCAGTGAAGCCTCTGACTGGATTTCCAGGAAACCCCAGGGTCCCACTCTCACTGATTAGAGGAAAGAAAACTAGATCAGTGGGAAACATTAGAAACGCCTTTAAACAGAGAAACCAGTGAGACTCCCACATGTACTGTAGAGGCAATAATGTTTCGGGGGAGTGTGGGACCTCTGTTTTGTGCTGCAAAGTCTCAGCTATTGGGACACGATCTTTATCTGTGTCACTGTGAGCCTGTGTGCAATGGCACTGCCTGCAAAGGCTTGGCTGCAAATGGCAGCGTGACTTTCACTGAATCCCAGTGACAACGAGGCAAGAAAGATGGTCCATTTCCCTTCCAGCCATTCTCTGGCTCGGTTACGGTGTGTGCTGCTGCTTACCTACAAGATGATTAACAGAGCTGCCAGCAAAATGTACCTGCTCTGTTGCCTGTGCCTCTGGTTTGAGATGGTTTCCTGAATTTGCGGAGCCCCTCTGATGTCCTCTGCTGAAACTTCAGATCCCACACAGGGAAATTCAGCCTTTGGCTCGGCTCCCTTTCAGGCAAGGCACAAACCTGTGGCACTTGGGACGAGCCCCGAGGAGGGAGGCATAAGTGAGATCCTGTGGCACTGGGTGCCACCTGGGATCCTGGGCCACCATCCTGACTGGTGCCCAGCCCTTCAGACGCCACTTGAAGCGGCAGAGAGACCCACCCACCCTGTGCCTGCCTGGGGCGTGTTGCTGCAGCCGGGCTGTAAGGGCAGCCCTGGCGCTTCGGGGACAGGGACAGGCAATTTCCTGCCCTGCCTTTTGGCCTCTTTTGAAGGCGTCGCTCGGTGTTCACGGCTGACATGGTGGCACTCGGAGGGCCTGCTGCAGGTCACACAGAGGGGGTTCAGCCCCAGCCTTGGGCTGGCACACGAGGAACTCCCCTGGCAGGGGAGCGGCTGTCGGGGCGGCGCTGGCAGCCCTGCCCGCCTCTGCCGAGCGCCGCTCCGCTGATGTGCCAGCAGGCACAGGGCACGGAGCGAGCGGCCAGCTGAGACCTCAGCTCAGGCCTTCCCTGGTTTTCAACGGGATTATCCTGCACGGCAGCATTTTTAAAGCCGTTTCAGTCTTTCATTAAGTGCATTGCAGTGCAGCTGCTCGTGGAGTTTAAGAGGGTGTGCAAAGCTCCGCTCTGACTCCCGCAGTCAGAAAAAAAAGTAAAAATCACTTTTTTCCACAACTGTGTGGACATTTTCCCTCACTGAATTCACACAAAGTGAATCCCAGGACCTTACCTGGGGTATTCCTTATACTTTTAGACCAGGGTGTCTCCTGCAGCCTCCCCGAAGCCACTGAGACACCAGCACAAGCAGTCTGGGGTTTGCTGCCATAACACCAAGGACCTGTGTTGGCTGAGGGAGGAGTAACACTCACGCGGGACAGTGAGGCCCCTGTGCCTGGCAGCCTGTGTGCGACTCCGGGCCAGGCGTGCGAGGAAGGACAGGCAGCTTTAAGACCTTCCTCTGCCGCTGAGGCAGCTGGGGCTGGCCTGATGCCCGAGTATAAACTAAAGCAGCTTCACAACTGGTTTAATTTATGTCCGATTGCCAGTAGCCCCGGGGCATTTCTGTCAGCCGAGGCTCAACCAGCTGTAACAGCATCCTGGTTTCAGCTTCTCCTCTCGGTGTTCACTGCTCTTGCCAGTGGCTGAGAGGGATTGGCGTGCAAATGGCCCCAGAGTGGGTTCTTCTCAGCAGACCATCTTCAGCATGTCTGTGCTGCTCACCCTGCTATCTTCTGGCCAGGTCACAGCCTGTGTTTCCACCCCACTGTATGGAAGGCACTTCCTTCTCATATTTGTGACGGTGCTCCGTGATCTATATCTATACATATGACGTGAGCAGCGAACTCCTCTGCAAACCGCCCACAAATCACCCTGGAGTCAAAAAGCCCAATCACAAAGACTACAAAGAAATATGAAAGGAGCATCTGAAACTCAGAAATAGATGATGTACAGTAATTTTTCCCATCTCTCTGCTTTTGCTGGAATTAATCAACAATCTCTGCCTGCAATTGCTGGGAGTAATTTATTTCAAGAAATGCAAAGAAAGAGCATTTAGGATAAATATTTAAATTTCCTCTTCCAGCCCATCCTATTCTCAATCATTGTTTGTGTTCAATTCAGTCAGCTATGCATAAGCTGATGCTTGTTCTCTGTGCTCTGGATATTTACATATTTTTTTCTCTACTGAATCTCTGATCCCTAAGTCTTTATTGGGTGGGGAAGGAATTATGTCAGTAAAATTCCCTTGGGGACTGAATTCTGGGTGAGAATGCATAGGGTCACCCAGGACATGGAGAAACCCCGACAGACAGGTTCAGTGCTCCCAAATGCTTGTGTCTACCTGCCCTGTTTTGATTTATTCCCCCTCTGCTTGGGATGGTGAAAGTAGTGGTACTGAGGACAAGGGAACAGTGTGAGCAAAAATGCAAGAAAGCTTGGTTCTAGAAGGTGTATGTGTGTCAAGCTGTATGGAGAACATAAAAAATGAGATTGGAGTTTGCTGTAAAAAAACCCAAACATGTAAAAGCTTTAGTGTTGTGGAAACTATTTAAAAATGTCTTGCTTTATTTTTTTGAACAGGAAAATTACATTGAGCTCTGGGAATAATAAAAAAAAATCCCCAAAACTTCAAAGACAGAGCTTCATGTCTTTCAAACTGAGAAGTTTGAAAAGATGAAGAAATGAGACTAAAGGATTAATTCTGATCTGTGATTATTCGTGCATGTGCTGGTCATGGGTTTCCCCCAGCTTCCTGTAGCCAAACATCCACAAACACAGTCTGGACGGGCCCTGGCTGACCCCCTGCCTAACCTGTGCCGCCCCACCGGGGCTGCGCTTCCCACTTTGGTGAGCTCTAATTAGCTCCTGCCAACAGAGGTTTGAACTGGAGCAGGCTGGGGGAGAGTCATATATAAACTTTAAAGGCAGCTCATCCACCACGTGCAATTTGTATTTTACAGCTCATGAATTTTAACAGCTAAAGTTATAACTTCACCGTAACCCCCCGTGTGCCGGCACCTCTGCCTTGGCAGTCCAGGGACGGAGGCTGCGTCACAACTGCAGCTCGCCTGGCTCAGAGAGGCTTTCCTGCATCCCTGCCCTCCCTCGGCCAGCAGGGCTGGGCTGAAGGTGCAGCTTTCACTGCTTTCTCCCCCAGCTCCAGTGTCACAGCAGCCAACAGCAATTCCTTTTTTTTCCTCTTCTCCTAAAAGAGCTCAGCCACTTGTTCAAGCCCTTCCTTTCACGCTGAGTATTAGAGTAGCAAATGCCCTCCAGATACCACTAAGCGGCTGCTTAAAAACAAAATAACAAACATAAAAACGCAGATGACTGCAGCACGGAGTTAAAAATCTCTGCACTGCTGGCAGGTCTTGCAGAAAGCTGTAGCTGGACGGGTACACGCTTGATCTTCTGCGACTGTCATTTGCACTGTCATTAAAAGTCGATGTTGTGACTATAACAACACCTCGAAACACTTGGTGGAATCAGAAAGAAGTTCGTTTTTTACGACATGAAAACTGCACATGCAGGAGGGGAGCTGGGACCTCTGCTCCCCAGTGGTGTTTCATTACGGCACTGAAACTATTAAACCAATTTCCTAGCGCTCGGGTGTGAGGTGCTTGTTGGATTTCCCTAGCTGAACAGACCAGCTCAGAAGCCTGCAATTCATTAAGCAAGTTATCAGGCAACAGCCTCCCCTGCTCTCTGGCGTGCCTGCCATCCTTAACTCACAGCTTGGAATTTTTCCAGTTTGGTATAGCTGGAGGGAGATTCAAAGTCATTTTACTTGGGGCCGTGACGCCCCAGCAGGTCGATTAGTTGAGTGTGAGTCTCTCTGTGAGCGGGGGCTGGCTGTGCTGCCCTCAATCCTATGGATTCAGCCTCCTACCTAGCCCTCTGCAGCCACTGGGGACGTCTGTAAATGAATTGTCAGGTAGCAGTGTAGCTGCTGTGGCCAGAGCTCTGCTGGGACCGTGTCCTGCGCTCCATGGCAGAGTTATCAGCCGAGCTGGCAGCTGGCAGCAGTGGGAGCTGGCTGAGAGCGAGCTTAGCTGTCTGGAGGGCATGGTGCAGATGTACCCCGTGGTCAGCCAGCCTGATGTGTGCTGTCAGACCTAAGTAAGCTGTCAGCCCCTCAGCTAACACACACGAGCTAACATCTTAAAGCAAGACAATGCTTTAAGATATCCTAAGGTCCTAAAGGCAAGACATCGTGTTCCTTAATGCAAGCTAAACCAGCCAAATCTGGCTTTGGCTTGTAAATCAGCACTCCCTTTCAGTGGGCAGCAGCGAGGGTGTGTTCCCAACAGTCCTCTATGTCCTGGTTGCCACAGAGCTGTGCTGGGCTGTTTTTTAATTTTCAGTCTGTACAGGTTTTCTGATGAAGGGGCAGAGCCTGAAAACTGCTGCTGAGGACTTGCTTTCCTCTGCTGTGATGTGGGGTACTCCCAGGAGCAATTGGTGGGCCAAGGATTCAGAGCTGCTGCGTATGGAATGGGGAGTTACCACACAGAGTGAGAGTGTCAGAGGAAAGTGGTACACCAGGTCAGTCTTTAGCATCTCTTATCAAACCTGGAACTGCCTATGCATGGGCCCCATGCTGCCATCCTGGAGCCACTACACGTCCCTTGATGATTTCACAGGAGGCTGTGCTGACTCTTCGTACACCCAGCTGCTGCCTGCTCTACCCTCCATGAATGAGAAGAAGGAAAAATTGGCTTGTGCTGAGGTCTGTGCGGCTGCAGCTGGATGGCTCCCCATGCCGAAGTTTGCCGGGCAGCCGCCAAGGCATGGCACCCTCCCAGGAGCATCCCTCCCAGGGAAAAATCTGGTGTTTTGGGAGCATTGCAGTCAGGCAGGGACAGGCTCTCCCTCCTCTTTGGCTCTCCTTTTGCCCTTCCTTCGGGTGAGGTGATGACAGGGGATGACAAAGGGGCTGCGGGTGCTCGTCAGTGCCGGGCTGTGCTGTGCACTTAGGCTGGCACTCACTAGTGTGGGAAGGCCTTTTCTTCCAGGCCTTTGCATTTGCAATTTGAATTTAATCCTGCGAGCTAAAGATAGCTCTGGCTCGCCTATTGTTCCTCCAGCTGGCAACAGCTTTATTTCTTTGATGCTTTCAGTTCTTGGTCGTTTCCAAGGAACTGACAGACGCTGTTAACACGGAGCCTGTCCCAGCACTGGGTCACGCTGGTCGCTGCGTTCAGTCTCCTGGGCCTCCCTTAGGTGCTCAGCTTCCCACTGGCAAGGTCTCCTGCAGACACTGCAGGTCTCCCCCTTGCTGGCACGGGCTGACCTCAGGGCTGCTCCCCAGTGGCTCTTCCAGGAGTGAGAGTCATCCTCGGGAGCAGATCTTTCATGAAAGTCTTGCTCAGATATTTGTTAATTGTTCTTATTACCATTACTCCGTTGGAAGAAGTAAGTGATGTGATCCTTTCCTATATTCTTGGTGGCTGTTTGGGTTCATCTGTGTACCTCTCATACCTCTCTAACCCACCTTTATTGTGTATCTCTCTGGTAAGTATTCAGTCACCTTTTTCTTTAGGAGCTTTCTGTGTCATGTCAGTCAAAGAAATGCAGGCTCTGCAAGGTCACTGAATGAATGTTTCTTTCTCAAGTAGTTTGAACAATCATTTGAAGCGTATTAATATTGACAAGCTCTTATCTTTGTTTAGGTTTGTACCTGGTATATGTGCATCACACACATATATATATATATCTCATGAGTCATACACATTATCCTGTGTATGTGATTTGGTATCTTCTAATCTCAGGGACAAAAATGGGGTGCCTTCCCAAAAACTGAATTTGGGATTGTTCCATGCTAATTCGTGTTGTTAATTGGCTATAGCAGGCAGCCAATAAAGCAACGCAAATGGTTTCAGGTTCCTTAGGAAATGTGCCAATAGAAGGCAAACACTGATTTAGATGTGGAATTTTCACAGCGCCTCTCGGTGAAACTCATTCATTAAATTTAATAAACGTGCCGTGGTCGCAGGCTGCTGATGAACGCTTTGCGACCTGGAAGAGGGAGAGCAGAGCGCTGGATCGGTAAATCCTTCCTTGGGCATTATCAGCAGCTCCCATCCCACTGGCAGGAAGGGTGGGAGAGCCCTGCCTGGCTGCGGGCAGCCTCGCGTCCCCGCGAGCCGCAGCGGTGATTTCCTGGCTCCGTCAGGAAGCGCTGCTGGTTCGCACCGCTGGCACGCTGCCGGGAGGGCTGCCGGCTGTCGGGAGGCACGGAGCCACAAGGAGCTGCACGGGACATGAATGCAAAAAACATTCAACAGGGACACTTCCTTTCCTGCAGCAGAAAAAGCTGTTCCTACGTGGAGGCGATATTGCAAAAATCAAACGCAGCGCAAGGGGAAATCTGCCTCTGGGTTCCCAGGTAAAATAAAGGAAGTATGTGGAGCAGGTAAACTAAGGGAAGTATCTGCAGCCTTTTCCCCATTTTCTGGAGACTGTCCCAATGCCACAGAACTCTGTATGTGACAGCATGACATCAATATTGCATTTAAATATTTCTCTGCCCTCCATCCCGCTCCAGTTCCTGGTTCGGGACAGAATGGGGATCTCAAATAAAAGCACTCTGGAGCAAAACACCAACAGTTTGGAAAACTGGCCATGAAGGATTGCAGACACTTCAGCAGCAGGGAAGCAGGAGATGAGAAGTTTTCCAGGAGAGGGTTACTGAGTGGCTTTAGGGGTGGACAAACTCCAAAAGCATCAGTTATTCACTTGAACACGTATGTTTTGGGCTTTGAACATCTTATGATCATACAACTGGGAGTCAGATCTCCCCGTGTAGACTCTAGGACTTCTTCCCACACAGCTGCTTGGGTGCTCTTCTCCAAGTTTGAGGAGTGTCAGACTGAGAGGAGCTGTATCCTCTCCCTGAAGTCAAAGGAAGCAAACAGAGAATGTCTTGATTGCCTTGATAAAGTTGTCAGTGAATGGTCATCCACATCAGATACCATTTGAGTATCCCCAGGGTGCTCCAGGAAACATCCTGTGTATCTGTGCTCACGGCTATGCCGAGTCCATGCTTGACCTCTGCAAGAACATCCACCTGGTACCTCTTAAAAGAAAAACAACATATTCAAGTAAATTTTGATCATCTGTACTACATGTGAGACCTGAAGCCTTCCTATAAGAGGATTTTGATGCTCTGATTTAAGGGATGAAATAAAACTGTTTGTGAAGACAAAGTTTGCCCGTGTTTTAGGCAGAGCGACACTGATGATTTTAATTGCACTGCCCCTTGGGTGAAGGAATGACAGCAGCTCCATTGATTGGACTTCAGTCTGTGGTCAGTAGCAAGCACAAAAACTTCAGAGGAAAAGGACATGTCTGACAGAAAGAAAAATAAGGGTTTTTTCCCTGTTGGGAGCCTTGTGGAAGGCATTTATTAGTGATGCTGGACAAGCCGTGTCTGCACTACAGGCCCTGTACTGGGCAGGCTGCAGACCCATGTACAGTAGGAGGGAACATGCTGAGATGCCTCATGCTGTTGGTGTTGTGCTCTGGGGGACCTCCTTAAGGAGAGAACCTCCCCACCTGTCAGAAGAAGATACATGATTTTGTTTGTCACAGGAGATTAAAGGCCCCATGGTACAGAAGGGAGACCTGACCTCTCAGCGATGGGATCTGTGGTCTGTGCTGTGGCAATTCATCTGGAGGCCATCTAATGCAGCTCATAAATGGGGTTCCAGCATCTGAAGGGACATGAGAATTACTTTACATTCCTCTTCTTATTTTATGTTATTAATAATGCAATTTTATTATTGTGCTACCTGCTGTTGTGCCTTCCTTATTGACATCCAGAGAGACCCCTACAGCTCCCTGTGCAGAATGCCTCCGATGCCCCTTGAAGTCCCTCAGAGGGGCTGATTCATGAGGAGCTGAGCAGCTCCAGGGTCTTTCAGTCTGAAGAAGACCAGGGTTTGCTCATTCTGTGAACAGGAGCTCAGCCCGGCGGGCACAGCAGGCAGAGTGCAGGAAGCCATGGAGGCAGCTCACTGCTACTTCTGGTGCGTGTGACAGGAGCCAGGGTGAGAGGCCACGATGGTGTACGGGAGGCTGGACAGCTGGATCCAGGCAAGGAGGCCGCTAGTTCAACCTTCCCACCTAGGAGGAGAAACAGCTGCTGCTGCCACTGCAGACAGAGAGCACAGCAAAGCCGTGGTGTTGGCTTCCCAGCCTGCGTGATCCTCCCCCTCCTGGGCTGCTGCCTGCCAGGATGAGTCACGCTTGCTGCTGGAGCCGGGGCTTGGTCCCATGCCAAGAACACACTCCGGAGGGAGACCGCAGAGAAATACAGAATAATTTGCAAATCCGTAAAAAAACCCCATCGCTTCCCAGCGCGGGTCTCTCGGCAGGTGCCAGAGCGTGTTTCTAGCAGGTGTCACCTGCCCCTGTGTGCTCCTGGGGGACAGGCCCCTGTGCCAGGTGGCCTGGCAGGTCTGTGCTGTGCTGGGATGGGCTGAGTGCTGGAGCATGTGGATGCCAGGGGCTGCCTATGCACAGGATGGGGCTGCTCCCACCACGGGACCTTGTGAGCCATTAGCCAGGGCACGCGTGGTGACGCTGTGCCGCAAGCGGAGGGGAACCCCGCTGGCCATAAAATGGCATGGAAGACCCCCAGGAGTCTTGTAGAACAGAATGGTGGAGTGTAATGAATAGTCAGACATATGGTAAAAATGAATTAATGTCGAGTTGCCATCCACTCTGCCATTTTTTGCTTTCAGTTTCCCCGCTGTGCCTGTCTCCTGGCATCACTGAATCTTGATTCAGGGAGAGGCAGCCAAGTAGCTTCCTGCGAAGCCAACATCACATCCTAAGTTGGCCAACAACTTGGTAGTGCTTTCTCCTGGCTCCATCTGGCCAGGACTGTCTCGCCTGGCCTGGTGGAGAGTGACCCAGCCCCAGAGGCATGGGTCTGTGTCTCCTCCCCTCTGGCAGGGAGCCACCTGCCCTCGGGAGATGCCAGCTGATGGTGAGTACAAGTGCCTTCAAGCAGGAGCCATCGTGAGCACATCAAAGCAAGTCTTGGATCTCAGGTCTCACAGCTGCAGAAGCAGTGGCCCCAGTCCAGGGCTGCAGGAGGTTCACCTGGAGCTCCTGGAGAGCTCTGTGACTGGGGTGCAATGGCTTGTCTGCTGCCTGGGGGATGCCGGCTGTTTCAGCAATGTCCTGACAGAGTAAAGAGGAAAGGTCCAGACTAGTGGAGCAAACTCGAAGGAATGACTTTTGAGAGCCTGAGGCATTGCTAGAGACAGCACCAGTGCAGATGTGTGTGTTTGTTTGTGTGTGTACATGCTTTGTGAGCACACGTGTGCATGTGCGTACCTTGAATAATCCTAATTTTCCCACCAAAAAATAGAAGTGTCAAGTACCATGAGTGAGTTCATCCACAGTAAGGGCATGCTAAAAACGTTGCATAGTCCAAGCACTGAACTAGAAAAGGGCAGGAATATTATGTCCATCCTCTTCCTTCCTGCTGCAGCCTTTCCATCCACAAGCACCTCTTCCTGTGCTGCACACAGCACAGATGGGCCTTCTCCGAACTGAGCACGGTGCTTCTTTGCCCTTGGAACTGCTGCTGCTATGTCTCAATTTGAACAGGCCTCAGGGGGTAAAACAGAGGGGCTGGAGCACATCTCGGGGGCTGTGCGGGCAGGGGATGCCCTCTGCCAGGATACCCGGGGAGCCTGCCTGCCTGCCTGCCTGCGGGTGCAGCTGGAGGAGCGGCTCGATGGCAGCAGCGCAGGCTGAGGCAGGCGTTTGCATGTGTGCGTGTGAATGCACGTGTGCACCCGTGCCACAGAACGTGGAAATGCTTGCGCTGAAAGAGTGAAAGAGGAGCTATCCCCCCGCCTGGGGACACGTATTTGGCTGCACACCTCTTCTTGCTCCTGGGTACCTCCATCCCGCCGTGGGGAGCATCGCACCCGCTTCCCTCACCACAGCACCCGCAGCCCCTCGCAGTGCCTGGGAGGCTGTGCGGTTTTAGTCGAGGCTCCTCGCTGAAAGCAAGCTTCCTCTTCTTCAGGAAAAAAAACGTCGCTGACTTAAAAACAGCTGTCGCAGTACAGATCCTATTCTTGGATTTCTTGGGAAAAAGGGAGTTCTTGTAGGGACTAAAGTGCAGGAGACGTAGGTCGGGTACTTGTGCTCTGCTGCTGGCTCAGCCGCTGAACTCTCACGTGATGGGAGGCAGGTCACTTATTTTTCATATTATATAGGACGAGGGGAGAGATAGGAAGAGAAGAAGAGGACTGTGCTATTAAGCAACCTTTGTGAAGCGATTTAAAATCCACAGTGGAAAAAGCCATAAATGTCACATCACATTCATTACTGAGCAGCGGCGGCGGCGGCCGTGGCTCGCAGCGAGTCGCTGTGGCCGGGCCAGCCTTGGCAGGCTGTTCCCCTGCCGCCAGGATCTGTCCTTCCCACTGCCGCCTCCCGAAGTAATTTTTATTATCCAGCAATCACCTGTGACCCTGAGATATTTTTAATGCCTGCATTTTTATCGCTGCTGTTCTGCGGGCGCGGGGCTGTTCAGCCAGGCAGCGTGGCCCTCCCTGCCGCTGCTGCTGCTGCTGCTCCTGCCGCCTCCTCCTCCTCCTTCTTCGCCTCCTCCTCCTCCTCCCTTGGGCGCCTGGGCTGCTTCCCTTGCGCAGGCAGCCTGCTCCTGCCGCCCACAGCGGAGATCAGACGCAGCGGCAGCTGGGGAAACAATTGGGTGCCAAATTAGAGCGGCTCTTCAAGTAATTGACTGATGGAGCCGCGCTCCTACTTTAAAAAAAAAAAAAAAAAA